>ML208654.1:5545-30761 GCA_004369065.1 Pluteus cervinus
TCGCCGAATGGGCCAAAGGTCGGGTACGAAAAGACAAGAAATACCATATATGGGCATACTTTCCCACGGACAAAAATCGCCAAAATGGCCGATTTTTGGTACCCGACATTTGGGTGAATAGTCGGGGGTCCTGTTCCACTCAAGAAACTATATTCAACCTTTGGAAAAGCTCCTCTATGAATATTTAACCTCCTATGACTTGTCGAGGGGTCGCGCTAGTAGTTAAGAAACATGACCGAGAACCATGGGCCGGATTGAAAGTGTTGCGCCTTTGAGGACCTGCAATACGTCGCCCACGCCCTAGACTAAAGAGGCTTTCTTGGTGAAAGAAGTTGATCCCGTCTGTGGTAGGGAGGGTTACCGTGATTGTGGTGCAGGTCGTTCTGAGTCCTGGCCACTGTAAGTGAATAACATTGTTATTAGATCGAAATCGAATGAACTACTCGCCTTGTGATTCGGTTGAGCAATCCGAGCTTCCATTCCAAAGGTGATGGTCTTCCCGGTGAAGTTGTCGAAGTTGGATATCTACCGCGTGGATGCAAGGCTTTAGTGGACTCCTTCTGATGGTGCCCGAAGGGTTCGACTGTCTTGAACAGCGCTGGATGGTGGTTGAGTAGTGGTAGTTGTCGACCGAACGCAACTTGGAGATGCGCTAGTCTTTCGACGAGGCAGGTCGAAATCCCAAGACTAAATAAAAGATACGGCATTGTCAAGGACAAACAAGGAAAGTCAAGGATGGGAGATATCCACTGTTTTTGTTCTCCCGCGCGCAGTTAACCAACCCATCCACCTACAACATATCCCTTATTTAAGCCGTGGAAGCGGTGGGTCCGTTCACAACGACATCAAGGGTGGAAAGTTGGTCTGGAACTGTAGCTAGGAACTCCGTTAGAACTAGAAGGAAGAAAGCACAACGGAACGAAGAGACATCCTGTTACTGGCCTCAAAAGCCAGCTCGCCACAGCTTACAACATTCGGTCTTGAGAGGTTTCGGACTGTTATTTAGCAGTCATGATAGTGAGTGAAATCGGGAGCTGGCCAACAGCACCCAACGATGACATTGGTGGTGGTGATGGGATTGGGCGTCACCCAATGGACAAGAACTGTCCGATCGAGGCTATGAGAGGAGGTACTGTTATTAATGAGTCGGATATCATCACTCACCTAGTCTGTCGGAAGCACCGACAAGCGTGGTGTGATTACCAGACGTCCTAGGTGCCAGTAAGTCCGTCATACGAGGCTAGAAGAAACTTAGCAGACATACTCACAGGGTAGTTGATAGTTGGAGCGAGGGAGAACGAGACTTGAAAGCACACACACAGATGCGGCTGTGTGCGGCTCAAAGCTCGCTTTTAAAAAACTGTGGGATCGAAGGGAAAACGGAAGACGTGAGAAACGAGGGAGAGAAGGAAGAATAAAGTACCCATGTTGGAATGGCTCTATGCACTCAACTCAAAATCAACTAGGCCTCATCGAAGAGTGGACTCTTTCCGTCACCGCGTCACAGTCACAAACACCCTACGCCCAGCTGCCCATGTTCGAATGACATTGAGTCCGAACTGATGACTGGTTTTGTGGTTGTGCCAGATCGAGTGTGTAGCTTCAGTAAACCTTTATTCTCTCACAAGGAGTTGAAGGTCGAAGGTCGAACAGGTGAGCGTTAGATGACGAAGAGATCATGGGTTTGGGTTTAGGACACATCGAGGAGGATTGCTACCGAGACGGGTGGATGGACAAGGCCTCCATCCAGGAAAGAATGACATAGGGTGGGGATGAGGATGACTCGGTTTAGGGGTGAAGTCACGCACAACCAACGAATCCTGGAGTAAAAGCCTAAATTTGATGTAAATATCAATCAGTCGAATATCAATATACATCGAGCACAACGACGCTGGTGCTAGTTGGTCTGGTTTTCGAGTCGCCAGCGTCGTGGGTGGGTTGACTAATGCAGCCAGCTCCGGTCTTTTGTTGTTCCGGACAAGATTCTATCATCGCCCAGCAACGATGTTGTAAATGGGGGAGGTGTGGGTGGTGGAGGTTTGCGTCGAAGAATGTTGTGAAGAGTACGTTAGGGCGCTTTCACAAAAAACATTCCAAGGTAGATATGGGAGTATGCAACTACCGCGCTCGCAAACGTAAGGATGGTCAGCAGCGGAACGGCGTCGTGTACAGAGGCTTGACTCGGATAAAACAAGACACCAGCACACTGGAGGGCTGTCTATGGACAATCATTGTATTTCCGACAACCTCTGGGGGCATGACGAGGATCGGGGAGAGGGAGAAGACCAGCGAGTAGTCGGGCGAGTTTTTCAAAGACGTCTGATGGTCGGTTCCGGCCATCCCTCGGTAGTAATGACTCGGTCAACGATAACGATATGGGTTCTCTGTTCATAGTTGGAGGCGTTGAAAGACATCATTGAATGGCGTCGGAGCTGCGGTTGAGTTTTCTAGAGTCGTTGGGGGCTGAATTGTGTCCAGGGAATGTATAATTGCTGATGATTTCATTAGAACAAGGAAAGAAAGAAAAAAGGAAGTTGGAATGGTTAGCATACCTTTAAACGCCGACGACACTCCACCCTCATCCCCAAAACACTTTGTTCAACTTGAGAGGGTCGAACTTGAACCTGACGTGCTCGACGATTGCTCCTGGACGTTGTCATTGACGAGGTACCACACTATGAACGGCAACTAGCTGTCGTACTGTTGAGCTGTCGTACTTTGTCCGAAAAGATGTAATAACCGCCGTTGGACGGTCTTTGGGGAGGGCGACATTGATGACCAGCTAGAACATCATCAAAAGACAGTGTTGGTGGTGGTTGGATGGGATGGGGGGGCGTCACTGTCATTGGACAGTGGCCATGAACAAGTTTGCTGCGCCGCGCTGAATACTACTAAAACAGTAAATATGATTATTATTCAATCAAAAATAACTACTCGCCTTGTAGTTTGGTCTAGCTATGCGAAACTTCGAGGGTGATGGTCTTTCCGGTAAGGTCTTCGCCCAATTTGCATACCACTGTGTAGATGCAAGACGAGATGGAGAGTCGACTCCTTCTGGATGTTATAATCCAAAGGGATTTGACTGTCTTGAGCGACACTGTGAGTTGCAGGAAGTGGTCGTACACCAAGAATATTGAAGATGTGCTAGTCATTGGGCAGCACAGGTGGTTATGGTGGTGGTGAAGTTGGAATCCTCTCAAGGAGTGATGTGGTGGTGGCTAGGTAAAGAAACAGCATTGTGAGAAACGAACGACAAAGAAAATCAAAAACGAACTGGTTTTAAATGATAGTTTTGCTCTCCCGCACCCACGTAACCCCCGCCCTCCTACGACAACAAAAGCTTGAGCATAACGCTATTGTTCAACAGCAGAAGAGGTTGGGGTGGCAACCGACAAGTCTTGAACAGGGGTGTGGACTTGAATTGAAGCCGTTTCGAACAACTTTAGATTTGGAGATGCCCACCCGTCTGTCCCGCCTCCGCGTTGCAGAAACCTGCCATTCGGTTGTGCTCGTGTTGTGCGGGGCGTCATTGGGAGTGACGTAGGTGGTCGTTAATAGGTAGCAAGTCGTCGTTGTACCTAGATAGACAACGTTAGCATAAACTGATACACAGAATGAATCAAAAAATAAGATGTGTACCTTTAGATTCTGAGTTTGTCGTTGTGGGCAGTGATAAGCTCACCGGAGACGGAAACATAAATCCAAAACCGCGTGTAACAGTGTTGGTGTTTGGCAGATGGTCAGGGACGGTATGGCCTGAATATAAGTAAGTTTCAGTCGTGGTAGTCTCGACTACACCGTACCGATAATATGTAAGTAAGTCTACAGTACGGTGTAAGTAAGGGAGAAAATATAACGGTAGAATAAGGATGAATGGCTCACCTCAGTCGTGGTAGTCTCGAATGAGGTGTCTAAGTAGGAGGGAAAGAACTCATATACGAAGTGGATAGTCAAAGGACGATAGAGTTCCTTTGACTAGTCCTTTGACGCGTTCGTCATCGCATCCATATCATCACGTGTCCATTCCGACATGGCCTCTATCGAAGTCGTTAGGATTCCAAGACAAAAAAAATCGACGAAAAAAATAGTGCATACCTCTCCGAATCATCATTCCCCACCTAACAGACCTCCGACATGCTAATTTGAAGCTTCCATGGGTCGTCGTCGTCGTGGGTTTGAGAGAGCACTACGAACACCCCAGTTGTGGTGCTCCTCGTGGTAGTGACCCGACATAGGCAATCGTCGATGAGTAACAGGTCATAGTCGTACCTATATAGACGAGAGATGTTAGATACTATGAAATAACAAAAAAAAACCCCGAATTGGACACGAGACGTACCTTTAAGTTTTTAATCGTCGTGGTGGACGGTGACGGGCTCGTGTCGGACCCGGAAGCTTGGTCCCAATGTCACTTGTAAGACGAGGTGGTGGGGGAGTGACAGGCGATACTAACGGAACCGTTAGAACTTAAGGACAAAAGAGACAAACGAAAATCTTAAACTAACCGCTTTGAATCGTCAATCCATCCCCTAAAAACCTTCGCCCTGCTCAAAACTTGGCTCCCAGCTGCCATTGGGCACCAAATATAGGTGGTGGTGCTCTCGCGCTGCAAACAGCCTGAGTCTTGCTGGGTCGTTGTCGTCGCTATCGGTGGTGCTGGTGGTTCCGCATGGGGTCCTCGTCGACATTACTAACGTCATTGAGGTCTTTGAGCACCAGGTGGTGGTGCTGGGTGTTGAAGATTTGGCACCGCTGATCACATATCAAATCGGAACAAAAAAAGACCATTCAGTCGTGTTGCTGGTCGTGGCGGTGTCGGCGGTACCAAATGGAGCTATACCAACGTCGTCCACGACAACGCTGGTACTCGGGAAGGGGTGGGGGTTGGTTAAGGCTAATAAAAATCAGTTCGTTGGTAGAGTTACATCGAAGAAAGAAGAGTCGGGCATATACTCACCTTTTATACTCCAGAACTCGACTACAGCACCGAAAAAACCCTCCAGCATGCGACACTCTGCATCCAGGCAATGCGTTTGGTGGCGGGGTTGACGTGGGTTCGTCGATGACCAACGGCGGTCGCACCGTGGTATCCCCAAATAAAACACATCCGATACCGTCATTGGACAGTGGGTGGGACATGCAGTGCGGTTGAAAGGTCGCCACAACATTATCGGATGACAATGTCTGTGGTGACGGGGAAGGGGATGGCGTCACCGTCATTGGGCGGTGGCCATGTCATGGTGGGTGGAAAAAGACCTAGAAGCTTCTGAAAAGTTAAGTACACATTGCCGTTATATAGAAACATGATTACTTACCTTTTTTCTTCACCTGTACTGGGTGTCGAAGGCGTCGAGGTGGTGGAAGGTCACCACGCCTCGATTGGAATCTAAACAACTCGTAAGTGAACCGTTTAGGGTACGAGGACGTTTACAACTTACCGTTGACCCATCGACAACACAACATCGGATGGTGGTTGCAGTAGTGATAGCATTGGCGAACTGCATCCAGCTCCGTTGAGGGACACCGTTGGTGATGGTATATGGGGTTTCGAGACTTGGAAATTTCGAGTGCAGTGGTGAGGTTGAGAGGTGGGGGACACCAGGTCACCCACTGAGGCGGCAGAATATACCACACCCCACAGGAAATAATCCGGCGAGTGGAGGAGAGAGCATTGGGTAGCAGGGGAAGGTGGTGGACGTGCAACGGATAAGAGAGGACAGGTGGGGAGATCAGATCAATCCTTAGTCAGCGTCCTCTTTTCAATTGTTTTTTATGGATTTCTTGACTCGTTTTCAATGATTCCTCGTACCTAGTTGAACCAGTTCTGTATTATTATGCGTCAATTACATCCATCCGTAAGTATATATTCCCCCTAAGCCGGCGCAAGCCACAAGCTGAGCTGAGCTGAGCCACGTGGCTGGAAGCAGGAAGCAGCTCAGCTTGGTAGGTATCAACCTCACCCGTTCCCCAGGCCTAAGGGACCCATACAGTACAGTAGTGTAGTGTCCGAGCATTGTCCCAGGCTTGGTAGAAGACGTCCAGAAAAACAAGGACAACTAGACTGTTTTGAGAACGTTGCAGCAAGGTTGCACTTGTGGTGGGCATATACGCCACCAGCTGATAGATTTGAATCTACATTCGAGGCGAGGCGACTGGACCTGAGACAGCTGAAGCGTCAACTGTTCGAGAGTTTCCATTGCCTTATTGGCATGAACCTTTAGAAGCCTGAACCTAAAGAGTCCCTTGCAAAGAGAAAACGAATGAGAGGTTGAGATGAGTAAAGACAACAGCATTCGAACGCGCGAGAGGATGAACATGAGCGGTGGTGGCGCTGCAATTTGCCATATCGTCCGTCCGCTCTACGTCCACCCACTGTATGCGGTAGTTTCAGCTCACCGTGCAGGTCCCGCTCGCAACACGCCTAGCGGCCTAGGACGTTCGTCGTCATTAACGACGTGGGCAATCGGACCGTGAGCTCAAGGCGACTGGATTAACACTCAAAGAGAGTAAAGACTAAGTAAGCCTATTTGATTTACTGTAATTAACATACTCACCCGCATTATTTGTCAAAGGAAGGGTACCTTCACTGTCCTTCACCAAATCACGTCTATACGCGTCCAGTTCTCAGATAAACGTTACACAACTGTATTCTGTCCAGGTCGACCAGGGGCTGATTATCTGAGCTTGTTGTAGAGGGACTGGGTTTAGTCGAGCTAGTATAGGTGCTCGTGAGCAAGGGGGACATCGGCAGGAGTGTGTGGTAGGGAGGGAAGTGGGAATTGGGAAATTGTCTTTGCGTTCCGTTGGATTGACGCTATCTAATTTAGCTAGTTTTCGTTTGTTCAAGTCATCGGAATCGGACGTGTAAGTCGATTGCGTTAAGGAGTATCGTCAAGTGAGACATAGTCAATGTAAGAAAAGATCAAGGGAAGGTGGAGAGAGCGTTGAACGGCGTCCAGTAGCGACATTGGAAGAGCTGCATGCGGCATAAAGTCGCGGGGTTTTCCTCCGCTCATCCGATCGCATCCGCGATCGTTTTCACTGGGGATCGATAGAGACTAATCACTCTTCTCCTCGTTTTGACCGGTAACCCAAGGCTACATCCACCCTGAAATGTGATGTGTCCCATTTGAGTGCCGGTTCTGTCAGCGTAAGTGAAAACGATTGTGGATGCGATCGGAAATTCTGTGACTTTATGCCACGTGCAGCTCTTCTCTGCCCACTCAGACTGTCGCCGTTGGACGCCATTCGACGCTCTCCTCTTTTCCTTGATCTTTCTAGACACTGACATTGTTCTATTGAAGATATTTATTAACTCAATCCACTAATGCATCCAATCCCGATGACTTGAACAAACGAAAACTACCTACCTTAGACATTCCGAGGTTTCGTCGATCCAACGGAACGCAAAGTCAATTTCCAACTTCCCTTCCTTCCTACCACCACGCACTCCTGCTGATCTCCCTGCTTCTGGACGACCTGGACGGAATACAGTTGAGTAGCATCTATCGGAGAACTGGACGCATATAGACGCGTATCTTGTGCAATTTCCCGGCCACTAACCATGTGTTCATTTGGTCACTCAGAACGGCACATAATGAGCCCCATCCGACGAGGAACAAGCATATACGGACCAGTTGCGACGAACCACAACATACAGCCGATTTCGCCAGACACAATACCGTAACAAAAAGATAATCGGGACTGCAAGAAATAATCAGGATGCTGTTTCCAGTTGGGGCTTGTGCAGGGGTCATATTGGAAGAGGCCTGGACGCGATGGGCAAAAGGTTCGTCTTTCACCTGTCCTTCTTATTTCACATCACGACGCATCGAAGTAGATGCTATACTGACACAGTTTATATTGTCTGACACCCACTAACGTACTCGTTTCATTACTTTAGAACACATACAAGCGCTGAACGACCTCCACAACACGAAATGGGCGCATATACAGTATTCGACACCTGCATATATCCACTTCTGTGACAAACCCCCAACATTATTCTATTTCACGACGCTTTCAGAATGCTAACTCAAGCCTATCCAACTCTTCGAGACCACCCAGCTCACCCGAAAAATCTGGACGGCGGTCATGCCAGTGTATTAAGAACTTGGCCGAGAACTGCAAGTAAGGTTTTCTCTCCGTTTTCAAACCACTTCCGTCAACTTTCATGAAAGGAACATGTTGCGCCCTCGACTGGATAGCAAAAGGGACAAAAAATATGTTTCCTGCAGTCTTTCGTCTCGCTCTAGACTCATGTGATGGTGCAGCATTGGGTGGATGATAGTAAAAACATTTCAACGAGAAGGTGAGTTCTCGTTTTTCCGACGTACATGTCCTGCAGCGAAGTAACAATTGTTTTTCAGCCAACTTCCTCTCGGTATGTCCCTCTCGCCTTTCCAACACCTCGCTAACTCGCAACTCTAGGCGAAAGTAGACCTATCCTATCATGAAGGCGACGTGGTCACAAATGTGGGATGGGAGGGAACAACTGGCGGATCGGGGCAGGTGGTGGCGGCAGCGAGTGTAGGAGGGCAGCCTACAGTGGTAGCGAGCGGGGAAAATATGGTTGAATGCGTAGGTGAGCGGTAGAGCGCGTTGTATGGCGGAAAACGGAGGAAGCCTGTGTTTAGATTCAAAACGAAGCAAAGCAGAACTGGGCGTATATGCGCGGAACCCAATGTATTTTTGTGCAATAATCAAAACACTAATTAAATGTGCCATGGGAGCTTTGAATTGAAGCGCCATAAATTATCAAAAGAATGTCTAATGTATAAGAAAAATCTATGTCATACAGTGTGTGCTGCCTTGAGAAAAGGCTGATGGCCAGGTCAGTGTCGAGTCCCTTGTAAGTATTGAGTCCCTTTCACCTGACCGGGAGTGAAAAGTTGAAGTGGATGCAAGGTGGGAATCTGGAGGAAAGGGAAAAGGAGCTACTGAAGATACTCCAGAAAAATTGGGAAAGTTATAGTATATTGCTGGAAGCCTCCACAAGCCAATGGAAAGGCCAGTCTGCACAGCTGACCTGATATCCCGTTCAAGGCCTCAGTGGTTGTTCTGCTTCCGGTATATGAAGGACACAATCACGACAAGATTGCAAAGCAAAAGAGAAGCCAATGCCTACATTAGAAATATTAATATCGAATCATCCTGAGGACATCCACATCACTCACCATTGTACTTGCAATCAAAGAGATGAGTTCATCTTGATCTTGGTCACCAGATGTATCTGTTCTGAGAAGCTGAACCAGATAGATGGTACCGACAACTGGATTCAGGATGGTGGCAAAAAAGGTGGCGCCCAGAAATTTGTATAGCTTTTGGTTGAGCTTTGACCAGGGAAGGGCATGAACAGAGATGCCAATGAAGCAAGAGTCGTAAACTAAGTTGACTAAAAAGGAGGAAGGAGAGGAGGATGGATGTGAAGTTGGCGCAAAAGAAGCAGCAATGAAACACGCACTTGACAAAAATAAAATACCCCCACCAGTGTGGCATTGCATAACCCTTGACACCGGCCATGGGTGTGATGACATAGCGCAGAGTAAACTCTTTAAAGTAAGAGATAAACATCCAAACAACCCAAAGGCATAAGTTGCGTAGCGAAGGGCTTGCTGGGAGCGTTCTTGTTCAGGAAGAAGCCTTAGAATAGATGCAAAGAGACAAATCCGTGCCGCACTAGACGACTATTAGCAAGGCTAGTAAGAACATCCTTTGAAACGTACCAAACTTCGAAAGAAAAGAATACAGTAGAAGCCCAGAAGAGAGCGGGGTTTGACTGTTCAGAAGAGTCTGACCAAAAGTCTTATTAGCACAACAACAAAGACAGATTATACCAACACGTCAACTTACAATCTGCACTATGGCCCAGTGAAACCGTAATCAGATAGCCTAGATCACAGAATAAAGCCGCAAAGGCCCAAGAGTCCTCTTGTGGACGGAAACGGCGGCGGAGGCGTGGTATGCTGGTGATAATCATAGTCAGGATATGAAATACCAAACAGGTAACTGGAAATATTCAAATTCAGTACCGATGTTGGCCAAGATCTGCATCCGGAGTTTACTCACTTTTCCATTTGAGATATTGGGCACTAGGATCCATTAGAGGCACACCACAGGATGTCTGAACGAAGATGGCGGAGGAAAGAGGAGAAAGGTAAAAATCACAATAACCACTTGCGGCTTTGCCTTGCGTTCGGTGCGCTCGGGCACCCCACCACGAGGAAGATGGGCCTTCAGGTCAGGAACACAAGATGTGATCCCCGTTGAGGTTACAGGGTCATGGTGAACCTTGGATTGAGGATCCAAAGCCCCAGAATGAAAATTACGACATACATTGAGTTCCCTGCAACCCTGCACCACAAGCTTCAGCTGCAGCGCTGTTTACCATAGAAACTGAGAGATATCTCTATGATATCTTCTCGGCGTGCATCACCAAGTAATATCATACGAAGCTTATCAGCTGAAGAGTTCCTCACCAAAGGACGGGGTTATTGACCCATAATTTCCTGCTCTCCAGCCTCAAGCGATCACTCGAGCGATCATCGGATAGGAGGCCATCGGATATGAGGCGGTTGCTATCCAGACCCAGCCAAATATAAGCAAATACTGTGCTATGCTGAGCAGGTGCTAGCAGCGATTGGGGATCAAACTTTCCTACCTGCGCAACCTGAGGGTAGGTGCTCCACCGGAAATGGAATTGCTAGCTGCGGAAGTTATTCTGGTATTATGTGTCAGGACAAACACGAACGGAGGCCGATAAGTGATAAGTTCCGTGGGGACAATAGAAAGATAGACCATTCAAAAGCGAATTGACAAAAGTACGCGAGGTGTTCTATTAGAATTTTCAAGCAAAAAAAAAATGAAAGAGGGAACAAATCGGTTGAAGGTGGTTTGGGCTATTAAAAAGAAATGAAGTCCCAGTCCCATCTGGCCAGACGACGTGAAGAGACCCGGAATCATGGGGAATAGTGGGCTGGCAATCACAGAGATTGGGTCTGGCAAAGAGAATATTTGGTTATCTTGTCTATATCCTTGAGGTGAAGCTCACCAGAACATGTGCCATGCTTCTGTCGTGCTTTTGAATATCATCTTCACCCTTATAAGCTCAAGCATGAGGAAGTGACATATTACAAGGAGAAAGACCACAACAAGAAGCGTGGAGATGGCGACCGGTATCCTTGTCATGATGAGACAGAGACAGATAGTAGTGATACGATAGAGAACTTTGGAAGATTGTGGACGGGAAGTAAGATCTTCTTGAAAACCAAAATACATGTTCCCTCAGGGATACGAGATGACAGGTCAAATTTGGGGCAATACGTACAAAACGTGACCATGAATAGCGTGCTCCAAGTTTGTCGTCTGTGGCTGGCCCTGTCAGGATACGTCGGGACGTGCTAAGTGTTTTGGCGACATGACAGACGCGCTACGACTCGGATCCACACTATCGAGAACTTGGTTCGATTTCCTTCCTCCCTCACATCGATGGAATCCCTTCCACTTGACGTCGTCATGCACGGGATGCAAAATCTCCAGGCGTAAGTCTATTTCTCTCTCTCCGCAACAAACCGTCTTCAGCAGTTGGAAATGATCGCAGCGGAAAGTATAATGTCGTCGGTATGTTGAATAACCGCCAACTACTTCCCTCTCCTCTTCTTTTGATGTGGGTCCTGAAGTGTTTTGCAGCGTCATGTGCGTGTCCCTTGTCCTGCCTTTTCTTCTGGGCAATTATTGACGACCCCAAATCTATACCAGATACGCTGGTTATCTACAGCTGGTTGCTTCAGTATGTGGATCACACGCTCTTCATTATCATGATAAATCTCCAGTGATCATAGATGTAACGAAGAACAAGAGCTTGTAAGTCGTGCCAACTATGTGTCGGGGAGAAGTTCCTTACGTCTCCAGATCTATCTCGGTCCTTGGACATGCATCAAGATATTGTATCTAATCTGCCGGTGGTATCCCATCGTGTTTGGGCCCGTGCTTCTCTGGGCATGGGTCTCAGAGGAGATTGATCGAAATACATGCTCCAAGGTGATCGTTGCCTTATATGCGGCGACAATCCCCCTTGTAAGTCTTATGCTGTTCATCTGTTGTTGCAGCTATCAATTATATCCTAGCAAATCTTTCCTCAAGGTTTGTCTTTGGTTTTTGCAAGTGTCCCCACATAATGGATCTGCCTGCAGCGATATTTGTCTGGCGCGCCGTTGCTTTTTCACAGATCCAGAAAAAGAACAGGGGGATACTCGTGCTACTGACTATCGTTTATCTTGCATATGCAGTGTGTACCATTTGGGTCTTTGCTTTTGGTACTCAGCGTTCGTACTACCAGCTATTTCTCGGCTCTCAGTTCGATTAACCCCAGCCTAGTTTACGGGAACAGCCTTTATGCAGTTATCCATTCATCTGGCCACGGCCTCTCCTGTTATCGAAACGGAAGGCTGGCTTCGTCTCGGACAGGTGTGCGTCCCTTTACATCAACTAATTCCTTCCCCGATTGACATGGAGCATTAGGTCCTTTTGATTCAAGCTTTTCTGATGGATAGTCTCTGTATGTTGATTATTGCAATGGTTCGTCCACCGAACACTTGCACCGTTATATTTTTGACACCTTAGGCATTGCTAGCATTGCATCAAGGAGAGGATGACTGGCGGTACTCTTGGTAAAGTCTTCATTATCGAAGGTACTTCACGTCCGCCACAAGTTGGTAGCTCAAGGATCCTGATATTACTTTAGGTTCTCTTGCTTTTGTTGGAATGTCGGTCAATAACATCATGGCAGCCGTGCTGTACCTACGGTCAGCATCGCGTGTCCTCAAACCGATATATCTCATATTCACTCCTCGCGATAGTCCTCATGAACTCTTCTCCGGATATATGCTCCCGGTTATTCTTCTCTCGTCGAACGTACTGGTGGGTAGTCTATTGTTCCTGAGAACTGTTTTGAGGTTAACAGTCCCTTCTCCAGGCATGCTCATTGTAGGTCCAATCCTTTTAGCTGCTACTTCGTTATTTCTCAAAACTGTTTAGCATCCTATCTCTTCGTCGCCAAGCAGCACCAACAGACGATGTCCTCGAGCAAGAACATTCCTTGATGATCGATCAAGCCTGTGCTGATCTCGAGAGAGGATCGTAAACGACTCAATGTGCTACCCAAGGTGCTGCCAACATCATGATATTTTAGAATCCGAAATAAATTTTATTGTTGCTATCTGTATCGACTCAGGTCTGTGCAGCAAGCAATGTGTCAGCTGAAATTAACCGAAACCAGACGGTTCGTTCAGTGGCCTTAAGCTTCAGCACTTCAGCGTGACGCTCACGTTCGCGTTCGTCTCATTTCGACTTTGTCAGTTCCGTTATTCAACGAGGTGGAAAGCTTTACTGGGCCGCAGTACCTTTACGTTACGCCCACGATCCTGGTGAATTCAGTCCAACGGCACTTGGGGGCAAGTAGATTATTGCACTTTCAGTGGGACAAGGTACAGAGTGGTGAGTCGATGCCTCTTAGCATGAGAACGCGATGGCGAACGCAGGAATGATGAGTTGAGGACTCTTCGACGAGACGTGAGGGCTTTAAACCGAAAAAAAATACCAAGATAAGTGTGGGTATGCTTGAGGAGTGCGATGTTGAAAGGGAGGGTTGGAAGAAAGTGAAAAACTGTTAGTACGTTGAACGGGGTTACGTCTCCGAAATGGAACCAGGCTCAGGCAGAATGAGCATAGATTAACAGGAAGAGACCATATCCACACCTTATTGCGAGTTTTTGAATCGGTTTGGCCATTCTATGTTAAAATCAGCTCGTCTGGTGCTCGTATAACTGCATAAGAACAATAGTTGGACTCTACCTAAGACGCGATCGTTCACATACCAAACAGTGATCAGGGAGGTCCAACTGGCAATGTTGGGCTTGAACGAGTCGGATTGAACTATCCACCCCAGCCGTCTGTCTGACCCTACCATTATCCTTCTGTCGACGCGCCGAAGGGGAGCCTAGCAGCAAGTCAAAACAAAAAAAAAACGGAAGTTCGATCAAAATGACATCACCAAAGTAATTGCCGGATCAGGGACCGGGACCAGAGGCCAACTACCTCACGAGTTCGTTATAGGCGAGACTGGGGCGAGGAGGCGAGATGGTAAGTAGTTTCTTGTTCTATTTTACCCTGGTTATCTATAAGTACTCGAAGTTTGTACATGAAATACCAGGTTTTGCACTGCTCGTCGTTATCGTTTGGGAAATAGTTGGAGATTGTCGTTGTCCGTCGTCGTTCGAGTCTTGCGAGTGTCTGTGTACTCCAAACTCACCTATCGAGTCTTTGTACTCACAGGTACTCACTCACTTTCAAATCAAATCACTTGGAACCAACGTTAACTCTATACCTCTAAGCACGAGTTCTACTCGTCTACTGACATTCCAACACTTGCATGATCGAGTCTTGTCGGGGGTTTGGAGTCGGCTTCGTCGTTTTTGAGCCGCTCACGACTCACAAGGTCATCTCAGCCGTCTAGTAAATATTATCAAGGATGGACTCACCGTGTGTTTAGAACTGGCTTTCCTTCTACCGCCAACGCCTTTTCCAGCTATTTTGACAGTGCACCTACTCCCTCTGTCCCTTTCGGCTCCTTCAGGCGCTTCTGCGTCATCCACCAGCCCTCCACCTCTTCAACTGGTGGTGATATCCCGTCCCTTCGTCTAAAGTTGGAACAGCTCGGGCCGGGTGATGGACGGGACTCTCGGTAAGCTTGGAGTGGGATACTCGAAGGTGGTACAGGTGACAATGGTGGTTTAGGTGGCAACGGTCGAGGACATGCAGGTGGAGAAGCTTGAGAAGGTGGTGTGGAGATGAATTGGTAGGAAAGGGATTTTTCGTTAATCTAGGAACTCAACAACAAGGGATGATGCATATGCGTGTACGAACCGAAGTCCCTCGACGAACTCTGACGAGTTTCAAGTTCTACAAGCAGCGATCCAAAAAAGCAATCAAATCCACAATGTATGCGGGTATATATCAACTCACGATCGCTTTCCACATAAAACTCGTCCGTCGGGTGCCTTATCCAAGCAAGCGTCCGTCCTGAAAAAGACAACTCATATACAAGCCCAGACCATGACCTATGTGCAAAGGTCGTCATGACGTTGAACGTGATGCTCATCTAAATTTGAACAAGTTCATGTCGCGGTAATGAGGGTAGAGAGGGAAAGATAAATCGGCAAAATCACACCTGCAATACCATGCAGAAGATCACTTTAGTAATCTGCTGCCTCGTTGATATCGTGGGCAATACAGTCAGGGATAGGAGATGGTTGGGGAAATAGCGCCGGAGCAGATATGGCGGTAAAGGCCAAGAGGATTGGGGGACAGGAGTTGAATTGACCGTCATCTTCTCCGTAAGAATACATAGTAAGTTATATAAGTTACATTGGCAAGACAAGCGCGTCATGGGAGCCTGGCAAATTAAGGCTGTGCTTCAGGTCGCGCGCAGGCTTACATATCCATCTTATCGCAGGATTCATCGCTGCTGTGACGTCACGTTCGTCACACGAAAGGACCCTGGAGACCTGCAAGCCAACCGCTGTTGACTGAGCATTAACCATTGTTATACAAGTCTGCGCTGATGGTCCCGTGAACCAACCTGATACTAAATTCCTAGTGCCCGGTGCCCGGTGTACATCCAAGCATTGCGAGACTCCTCAGGGTCCATTCCCGCGCATCGGTCACATCCACGTCAGCCGATCAAGATCGCTCGGCTCTTTGCGTCCAGTTTCGGTTGAAGCAAGGCTTGCCGGGATTGCTGCAATTGCCCACATGCACATCGCAAAACACAAAAAACTTCCCCCAGCTCCATTCCTTCAACATTTTTGACACGTCTCAGTGTTATGATTCTGTCGGCCTCTTGAGATTCTCAACAACCTCTCTCGTGTCCTGACTCTCTTCACACATTTGACTCTCCTCTCACATCGACGTTCAACCCAACGGTTTCCCTAACTAGCTTCGAGAACTCTCGCCAATTCTAACAAAGCTGGCTATTCTTTGCAGCGGGTCGGGATCTAAGACTGTCTCGACCACTGATACCATTCCCAAGCCAAATGCAGGGGCTATCCTGGTTCTACACCCAACTTCTCTTTTATTCTCTACACCTATGGGATGTTTTTTAGGGTGCATATAACGGTCGAATCCTGACTATATGCGAAAAAGCGCTAGGATACCGCCATTGTATAGTATGTACTCGTTTCTTTTTGATCATCTCCGATGTGCGGTGTGTTTTTCGAGCTACAGTTTCCGACAACGTCAAGCGGGAAAGAAATCAGGCCATACAACAACGCATATATCAAGTCCCACCTCTCATCACAATGCCTCCTGTCGTCAAACCGGATTACAACCAAAGTTGGGAAAACGGAAGTGTAGATAGAAGAAGGTGGACAGGCCGTACGCTCTCGTTTCTTTGGGTTTTGTCTCTAACCCATCTACTTGTAGCCACGAGCTATGGCAACAACGCGCTGAGAAGGAGAGCGCGCATATATTCACAACAAGTAGGTGTAGAGAGGCTCGCCAAAGCAAGAGGCAGGAACACCATAATGTCATCCCCTCAACGTCCCAAATCACCAATGCCCTCACCCTCACCCATCCAACCACATGATGCACCTCAACCACACACCCCACTCGTCGAGCTCATTGTAGAGGGAAAAGAGGGAGAGGGAGAAAAAGGTTTGTCTTTAATTTTTTTACTGTTTCGGAGTTCTCCCGTGCTCACGACCACGACGACCAGCTACTCAACTCACAACAAAAGGGAAAAAGACTGCAACATTGAAACCCCAACCTGCTTGCGACCTCCGGGGACTAGTACGCCACGGTTCATCGTTCCTACCTTTTGAGTACATAAGCTTAGCGACATGGCCATAGCGGCTTTCGTCAGGACCCACCCCAACACAACAAAGGCTGAGTTCGTTGATTGATTCGATGAGAACAAGTCGTCTGACGAATATAAAGTACATATACAGTTGATTTCGCCAGACACAACATTGCAACAAAACGATGGTCGGGACTCCCAGGAATAATCAGGGTGCTGTGCTGGTGCAGGGTTCATAATTGGAAGAGATCCGGACGATGGGCAAAAGGTTCGCCCTTCACCTGTCTTCATTTCACATCACGACGCATCCAAGTAGATGCTATATAGAAACAGTTTATATTGTCTACACCCACTAACGTACTTGTTTCATTCCTTTAGAATGCATACAAGCGCTGAACGACTCGACCACAACGCGAAATGGGCGCATATATCGACACCTGTAACTTTTGTGACGAACCCCCGACCTTATTCTACTTCAGGATTCTTTCGGAATGCCAACTCAAGGTTATCCCGTAGCGAGGATTTCCGTAGCACCAGTTCGACTGGATAGCAACACGGGCGGAAAATGGAGAAGCCGCTGGTACTTGCGTCGAATCCACCGCATATTGGAAGAGACTCGGGTGCAAAGGGCAAAAGGTATGGTCTTGGTTCATCTTTCTTCTCATTTTGTCCTCACATGACGGGTACGGCGCTAGGTGAATGACAGCAAAAAGGTCCTCGGCGAAAAGGTGAGTTGTTCTTTCGCAAGTTATACATACGTCACCTAACCTAGACTCCTCTTTCAGGCTACCCTATCTTTCCCACCACGCTTGCTGATAGCGCTGATATCTCTGACGCGCAGTGGATATTTTTAGGCGCGAGTAGCGCTTTCGCTTCAAGATGTCGACTCCGCCGTCGATGTATCATGGTTGTGGTGATTTGGAATATGCAGACGGGAGCGGGCTATAGTGTCGGAAGGCGGAGGAGGGCAGCGGGAAGCAACAGGGAATGGTTGGGGAGCAGAAAAATACGGTCAGCCGCGTTGTTGAGCGGTAGATTGTGTTGGATGGCGGAAAGTCGAGGAGGAAAGCGCTTAGAATCAGAAAAGAAGCGGATCTGAGCGTAAATGCTCGGAATCCGGTGTATTTTAGGCAGCAATTAAAATACAAATTAATGCACTAGCAATTCCTATACCAGCGTATTCGAGCAGATCTGACCAGATCATTTCTGCAAATTTCTGTCCACAGGACATTTTTACAGAGGCTCCGCTGAAATCCGCTCTATCGGATTCGAGCGGATTCCTCCGCGGCCATTTTGACTGGGAGATCTGAATCCCTATAGCTAGCTTCTACACTTGGATCTGCTACTCTCTAGCTCTAAACGCCCCTCCTGCCGCTGTCCAACACTACACCGCTTTTCAACCAGCTCCCTGCCGCTGTATACTGTCCTGCTAGGCTCTTCGTTGCCACTGGCCGCTCGTCTGCCTCCATCACCATCCCGCATCATCTTCCCTACGTACAATCACTACAGTAGTTCCGGAAGAAGTGAAGTCAGCTCCTCATCGCCGAAGCCGTGGGAGCGCATGTCCGCATGCGACGTCCGTTGATTCCTTTTCGAGTGTTCGAACTTCGTGATAGCGCTGTCAGCTCGAGCTCGACTGCAACCGCCGTCTCCTCTACCTTTCCACCTCCTCCTTTGACGACCAGGTATGTGCACAATACGGACTCGGGCCGGTCTCCTTTGGCCTAAACGACGTGGAACGGGGAAAGCGCATCGATCACGGCTGCGTGAGTCAATGGCATTACAAGGTGATATCGTCCTCGCTGTTCTACTGAGCCTGGTGTCCAACCTCATGCATTCAATGTGAGCAGTCGTTTGACATGCACCAATGCGCTTTGTTCCATTGACGAGGCCAACATCTCCCAGGTTCAATGAATTCTTTGCGAATCCAAGTCGTCAGCTTGACTCGTGCTTCGCAAGCACTTCGGAGCCACATTCTAGTGAAGCATAACAGAGTGTGCAATGCCGGTGTATGCGAGAATCCTGCACATGGGAAATAGAGGAGGGTATGCTGGCCAATCTTCATGGTCTTCTTCGCCTTAACCCTTCGTCGTGCAGTCTTTTTCCTCCAGGTTCACCTCTCTTCCCGCGAACCGGAGCTCCAGAGGTGAACTCTCATATTTTCCGACACACGAAAACAACTGACGATTTTTGACCTGACCGGAGCCTTGGGCCGACATGACTTAGGTTGCATGGACAGGAAGTGCTGCCATTGCGACGCCTACACTGACACCCTGACAAACTGGTGATCCCATGGCAGAGTCGCACTCCCAGCACTCGCTGTCCCTCACCAACCTCTTTGAGCGCTGTATGACGACAGCAAGGCCTGGTCACGCCACTTCCGAGACGTTTGCCTTCACCTCCTTGGGCGTTCATGAAGATCGTTGCAGCCGTGGTCAAGGTCAGGGGGTTGCCGTCGTTCTGCCCAATCATCCCTCCACACTGGGAAAGAATTTCGCAGCCGACACCCTTCACATTATCCAAGTCTTGGAGATACTGACTCCAACCCTATCCACACAGCCGATACACCCAGATTGCGAAATTGACCAAATGGCCACACCACGAGCCGACCTTGGAAGGGACACCCGACTCGGACCAACAAGGATCGAGCACCGGGCTGCACCGCGTCGTCCGCACCAGTTAAGAAAACTAACAAGAAAGGTAAATCTGGCTAGCGATGCCTGAGGTTCGATGTACAGAATATTGTAAAATTGCGTAGCATTCGATTCACATGTATGATAGTGAACTGTTAAGGTTGATTCTTTGACACTTGTGCAAAGCACGGGTAACGCGCTGGTATGAATACAATAATACGAATACAATAATATCGGGTAGAGAAGTAATCACGTAACTCGAATTTGACAATGATTCCGACCATCGAAGTGAGATCGTCAGCCAACATC
Organism: Pluteus cervinus; assembly: GCA_004369065.1. NCBI lineage: Eukaryota > Fungi > Basidiomycota > Agaricomycetes > Agaricales > Pluteaceae > Pluteus > Pluteus cervinus. The sequence continues at coordinate 25,340 of ML208654.1, forward strand.
ACCGTCCTAGATACAAGCTCCACATTCTGGGCAGTTGTAGCGGATCCAGGACTGCTCTATTACATATCCCTCCACTTCAGGGAAATGTCTGAGCACCGGTGTCGGGACTTTGGAATAATTCATCGACAAATACATCTGCAGTTTAAAATAAGTCGTCCCCGTGCCAAAGCACATCCACCATGGCTCTATGATTGGATCTGAAACATAACCGCGGACAAGGGGTACGTTTAAGAGGGCAAGCCTCAAATCGTGTTCAGTGTTGGGAGGCGATTGCGATGAGGCATACCTCATACACCTTTCGTGGAACCAGGCCTTACAGCGAAGGCAATATCGTTGCCGACCAGAATATGCTGAGTATATTGAAGAGCATTTGGCTGTGCAGGTGGCATTATAACCCTATAGATAGATAGATATTAGAGGAGGAAAAACATCTTCGGCGATGCTCACTCTTAGATCTGCCGAAGAGAACTGATTGCCAATAAAGTGAAGCTCCATCCTGTAGTACCAACAATTTTGGTAGTGCCCCGCAAGAAATTCCGGTGAAGTATCCAGATATTTGTGGATAGTAAGATGGTCTACAAAGCTAGTCAAGGTCAAGTCAATTACAGGAGGTGGTAGAAGGTCCACCTTCGAGATCTGAAGAAGATATACAACTTGTTGCATTTGTTCGCAAGAGCTCGTGGGGACCTAAAAGGTTCTGAAGCTCCTGGCTGTGGATGCTTAAGAAATCTCAGAATGGATGACGAAAGGAAAAACATACCAGCTCTTAACTGGCCCATGTAACTCTTTTAGACACGCCAGATCCTCTTTCCCAAAAAGCCACTCGACCACAACAAAAGTCTCCTGGGTGGCTAAATCGGTAAAGATTGAACGAATGGAAGCCTTGCGATAGGTTTTTGAGGGCTTTTCACAGACCAGGACACTTCCCAAGAATGAAAACTGGTGTGGATATGGGACATGAAAATATGCGTACAATTGCCCTGGAACAAATTCCTTTTCAGCTGCTCCTGTCCCCACAGAGCAGCGGTCAGCTTTGAGGAGCATGCAGAAGTGCTTCTGGGCGTTGAGGATACTCTCTAAGACATGAGGGTTCATGGTGGTTTGGGAAAGGAATGCGAACGCCTGCTGGCTGAGCATCGCCGGCTATAGGGAGCGCACGAGGGAAGGGAGGTCGAGCTTAAATTTGTGGTTTCACGTAACCACCCCAAAACTTGGGCGTCAGCCGCACACAATCCCTGGGATACCTAGTACGAGGAACCCAAGGTTCTGGATATACAAGGTAAACGACTTACATGATACTATGCTCTTGTGATCCATGCTACCGAGTGATCTACCGCTGGATGTGAGCATCTACAAGGGTTCTTTGCTTCGTTCCAGGATCGTACTGTATGCATATGCATCATGGCGGTTGTATTCGATTGCTGGTCACCAGTACAGCACTCTGATCGCATTTCAAACTCCGACGTGGATTGGGTTGCAACTCGGTCGGGCGAGCCCAGACCGAGCAAGACAAAGTAAGTCTTCTGTGGTGTTTCATTTTTTGCATTCCCCACCCACAAGATTTGGATTTTCGGCCATTTTTTGGCCCGTTCAGGTTTGGTTCAGGTCTCATCAGCTAATTATGACATCATGCAAAATGGTGCCTAGTAGATGCGCCGTGAATCCCTTACCGCCGTTTGCAAAAGTGATAGACGTTTTTGAGCCCTTGTGGCGTCCAGGGTCGGCTGCTGCGTGGACTTCTGCTTCCGCATCTTGTAGTTATATTGAAGTCACTAAAATTGGGAATTCGTTGGCCTGCATAGTAATTATCATACCTTGCTCTAGCAAGTTTAAGAAGGCTGGCTCGGGCTCACTGATCCCTCTCTGGTTTGCCACCATACATATACAGCCGCTATCTACCATTCTGGATAATTCGGTGATGAGCGCACATTTATTACAATACTCAGGCAAGAGAGGCGGTTTGAATTTAGATGCATGCGATACAAGGTATTCAGTTCAAGGAAAGACTTATGAAAGCAACAACAAGACCTAGGACAAAAATGAGGAGCCACAAAGCAAAGCCCTGGGATTTTAGCTGTAATGATATGTTAGTCGGATACCGAAGGATGGGGTGACCCGAACCTTGAAAACAATAATGGTACGAGTGGGTTGATTGTTTCCGGTCTTGTCGTAATCATCCTCACGAACAAGCACCGAAAATTTCTCATCCCCAGATTGCACCTCGACGCAGATAGTCTGTTTACCTATTGCAGCTAGACATAAATTGATTTTCATGGAGGCGCAAAAGAACTGACCATTTTCCGATGCAGGTGCCACTCCTTCCTCAGCAGTGTGAGTATTTGTGGCCGGTGGGAGCGGCTGCGTCTCTGGGAAGGAAGCGACAAGTGGTGTTGGGGAGGGACTTGGGCTAAGAGCTCGGGGGGTGCTACCGGATTCTGATGTAGTTGGCCTCGGATGGTTCATATAGGCTAGCAATTCATGGCGGACATTTGCTAGTTTTACATCAGCTGCTGCACAGAATACCGAGTCGATTCCAGGTATACATACAACCAACAAAGGCGCCCATAGCATAATCTGGCTGACGGTCACGTAGGCGACAACGGATGAAAGCGCTCCCTTCGCTGACCGGGTCTGGGAGGTGTGGTTGCTCTGGTTGCATTCGAGGGCCTGGCACTATATCCAAGTCAACTTCCAAGAAATCGAGCTAAATTAATACGTACAGGGAATATCATCTGCAATCAGGTGCTCGATCGCGCAGCGTCCATTATATAGATGGAGGTGGGGGAGCGCAATTTCTTCACCAAATTGTTGGAAGAGACCAGCGATGGTCCTCTCCATATGTGCACCACCAGTTCCCAGGGTGATTGGAGTAATATAGCTGTCGATGGTGATGTCTGCTGCGTCTGTGTGCTCTGTGACCTTGGAACCAGGTACGCGCATTATAACAGTGACACCACCATCAACGCGATCCAAGATTGTAGCCTGAAGAATGAAGATGTTGAGATGGTGAATTAATTGCGAATGTGTCACATACCACATCCAGAAGGTCGTCATGAAGCTTGGCCATGCAGTCTTGCCAGTCAGCAGGATTGTGGAGGAAGGTTGGGCTATGTAAGGCCGAGCCAGCCTGCATTCGAAATTGAAAATAGGCGGGATGCAAGCCGTGCTCTGTTCTTGTGGTAAGGTGCTGACCATCGCGGAACAAACCAGAGCGGTTGATGGCACGAGCAGCGGTGTGTTTCTCTTCTTCAGAATAATCTAGAATGCTCTTGATGTTCCTTGCTGCGAATTCGAAAGCCTTGATATTGAAGTGGCGTAGCTGAGGAGGTTCGGAGTTGGCGTCCATCATCACGGTTGTGGATGGTTGTGGATTGGACAACTTCGAGCTCCTGGACTCAGCACAGTAGACCCCGCCGCCCTGAGCTGAGCATATAAGTCACAGTGTTGTTTACCAAAAAAAGCTTGGGGTGGTGTACGGCAAGGCGTCCAGAACATGGCTGATGGCACTAGGTCATTCATCAGACCTGAAATGAAGGAGACCATCGTCTGGTCCCTCACCGAGATTCCATGAAGGAATGTGGTGTAGCGCTACTGCTTTATCTGAAAGAAACCCACATAAGGCAAGAACTAGAATATTCGAAAAGGAGTGAGGGCGATACTCCTTTCCACAACTTACCAGCAATGGCAGGTCACACAAGTTACACTGTCAAACCTTCATGGAATCTCAGTGAGGTCTATGAGATATTTTTGAGATAGAGGACAACGGCTGCGAAACTTGAAATACTGTATGATGCTATCCCAATATTGCCATGTATGTGTTCCTGGAATTTTGAATGTAAACTAAACTCAGATGGAGTTCGTTTGAACAATAACCCGGTCGAGTTAGGAAAGGTGGGTGACTCACGTTTGAACCGCCTAGTGCGCCAGCTGACAAGCCATGATGCTTGGCCATTATACAGAAGTATAATAGCATCAGCCTTCCGTAAATGACCTTTGCCTGATCTCCAATCAGACGCATAAGAACAATGCACCGCAGTCCAAGCGAAAATATTCCAGGGTTGGGCTTCGCTCCTATCAAGCTTGGAGCTGGTATAACCAGGGACCTTTCAAGAAGAGAGCTCAGGTGCGAATGAAATGGGAATCTAATTTGAGCAGCATTTCCCCAGTGATAAATGTATACTGACCGCTAGTTGGTGTCATTGTGGGAGTTTTATTCAAGTTCGAGCAGTAAGTTAGCAGGCTCTTCTGTAGCTGTGCGCGTCTCATTCATCCCAGGTTCAAGTTCGCCCTGATACAGTCAGAATTGAGTGAAATACCGTTACAGAAGAGCCTGTGCTATGATACAGTTGATACCTCTTCCCCTCTTGCTAGACATGCATCATGCTCGGATCGTTTGATGACTTGTGTGATGGTTATCAATTTCTCAGAGATGAAGAGGTGGAGCCGAGAACAGGACTTAGAAGGCCATACTGAGCGGTGATGTTAGACATCAGGGCACGGGCCGCCCATCCGTCGTATCTGTTTTGTGGTTCTTTGTTTGTAGTAAGACGGCATCGCGTGTGGCTGATCAGTGAGAACAAAACTGGCGGGGGCCGTCGAAAGCCATCGTTTATGGTTTTGGACGGTTCCCCGCCATTGATTTTTGATATGGACGGTCCAGCCCCTCATGGTCCTTTGAAAGTGATGCCCAGTGAGAACACAAATGGCGGAAGCCGTTGGAAACCATCGTTTACGGTTTCGGATGGCTCCCAGCCACCGATTTTTGATATGGATGGTGCAATCCCTTGCAATTCTTTGAAAGCGATGGACGGATGGTTTGAACTGACGGTAGTTGTGGTACCATATGAGACCTGTATCCAGATTATTTTGAAGAGGGTAACCAATAAAAACCTCTTGAACACCCTGTCAACCCACGCAGTACCATGAGAGTACATCCAAAACCTCCAGGATCCGCCGAATCTAACAGGAACCGTCGTTGACCACGGTTCTCAAATCAATTCCGTTCATATCTGTGTAAGACCATTAGATTCACTGCAAAGTTGTACAAAAACGCTCAGAAACGCAGCTAGGCCACCAGAATCCTACCGCCGCCCCCCGATTGCACTGAATCCACCCTATTCCTTCTCATCCGTTCCATTCCCTTGCTTTCCCTTGCTTTCCTTTGCCTCCCTTCATTTTTGTAGCTGGGCACCTGAGCAGCGAGACAATGAGACGATGAAAAAAAGTGCCAAGTCCACTCACCTGCCATAGTTCCTTCAGAACTGGATATCTAGCACGAAAAACACAAGGAAATCGTCAAGAGGGACAGGAAGGTAAACATACGGCAAGATTTGAATGTGTATCCCACTTAGCACTGTGGGCCATGGCAAGCCTGGCAAGTCCGAGGTCGTTTTGTTGTATGAAATATTTGCAAGTAGTTTGA
>ML208655.1:5304-26815 GCA_004369065.1 Pluteus cervinus
AGCCGCAACGAGGGTCGCATCAGCGGTAATCCTACCCAATTGTTGAGCTTGACCGTTCGTCAAAGTGTTCATCGCAGCCAACGCAAGGTTGAATGAACCACTGCCAGCATGATCAACAGCGAGGACGTTAATGCTCTTTGAGCCGTATGTGATTTTCCAGCACGTCCCACAGTTCTGTGAGTTCCAACCTTCGACAACACCAGCAGCAGCGATGTTAGGGAAGGCTTTCAAGGAACCAAAGGTGGTGTATCCGCGGGTGATGAGACCGTTGGTGCCATCTGAGCAGGCGACCGAAGTCAAAGAACCACTCGCGTTGTCGTATACGGTGTCGAAGGCGACAGACACTGAGGTAGCAGATGCGGGGAGGACGACGAGAGCGAGAGAAGCGAGGAAGCTGGTGAACTTCATGGTGAGTGAGGGTTTGAGGTGAGTTGTTGATAGGAGAACTGAGGTCGTTTGAATCCGAGTCTGGGAGTACGATGATGCTCCATCCTGCCCTCCAAAAGGGCTTTTATACGTCTCTGGATCCGATAAACGAGCTTACATTGAGTAATCCAGAACCCATAGCGTGGAACCCCCTCGAGCAGTTCAACTAGGATCGTCGTCAGCATCATTTGCTTCGTCGGACCAGCATAGGCCCGTTCCAAGGATATGTCCGGAGAATACATAAAATGGTGAGCTTCTTTGGTGTTTTGCGTTTTAGAAAGCGGTACGTGTCGTCTATTATCGACACAAAGAAGTGCCAGCGAAGGCTAGAGAGATTCGCGGCCGTCATACCCGTTGTCTGGGTCATGACACTCGGGCGAACGGCGTTGAGCACGCAGGATTATCGAGGTCCGAGCGGTATAAGCAGAAGCTAAATATAAGCCCCCATATTCGCCAAGCGTATAGGAGGTTCCAGTCCAAGAGGGTGTTATCCCATGGCCTAGGCCTGGACAGTCCTCTCATGCCTTGCCAGTCCGGTAGTTCAGTTGCGGAACTGTGTATCGTGAAGCTCTAGTACCTCGTCCCAAGACGCCCAAAGGGTACACAGTGATGAAAGTATGAGCGAAGCGCCGAGTATTTCGAAGCCGCACAAGGATTGTCAAGTGGGGCTGATCATGCGTTGTGTGCGGGGAAGGAAAATAGACCACACTTCCGCTCAAACTCAGCGGGAAAATGGGCCGGCATCGGGAAGTTCCATGTTATAGCGCTCAGCACCTGCACACTTAGGTTAGGTGGATTGCTTGGACGAGTTGAATTCGGCGTACTACTATTACATGTGTGCTTTGAGTAGCAAGGTTACAGGGGTCAGGTTGAAGCTTAAAGTTTTAGGTTCTTTTGACCTCGATCTGACCAGAGATAAAAATAGAGAGGATGATGTCAACTCGAATCCTTCAACCACTGCGTAATGGAACAAACGCAATCCTCCCGTACGGTGTGGTAAGACGGCGCTCTGATCCTGACAGGACTCCGAATGCAATTTCGTAGACTCCACTGGCCGTTCCAGAGTCGAGCGATTCGACGAATGTATGCTCTTGCGGGTTCTGGGGAATTGTGAGGATCACTTCCGTGGGGATTTCGGGTTGAGCCAATGTGTCTACGCTCCACACTGCTTTGCTGGCATCAACATGTTTCGGGGGTGCCCCAACGACGGTGGTAAATTGGAGAGTTAAAGATTCGAAGCTCGCTGGTCGAACGACCAAGTGGATGTGTGCAACACCACGAACTGTAGATTTGTGGCTTGTGTTAGTGTCAGTGGCCGGAACCTGGGCGGATTTTAATCAGTCCCGATGGTGTTTCAAAAGGTTGGACTCTTACGCGCAGTGGACGCGGCGTTATATCACCGCAGAAGAACGGAAGAACGCCTGATTCGGTGGTCCTAGGCTGGGAAATGACCCACCTCAGGACTTCGCCGTCAGGACGGGTACGACCTCCATTACTTTCTCGTTTGTAATGGACGCCACTCCCATCGATAGATGCACGGTCATTGCTGATCCGGGAGATGGGCGTAGAGTAGGTCGTGTTTCCCAGAAAAGCCCAGTCAATCCAACCCGGTGCTCTCTTTGCCCAATTATGAGACTCTCTTTCGCGACGTTCATCCGAATTCGGCGGATAAAACTCGATTGGGTGAATGAAGGATATGAGTTCGAGGTAGGCCCCATCTGCAAGGAGCTATTGCGGTCTGTTGATCGCTCAACTTTTGTTGGATGGACAAGTGACGCACCACCAGTGCGTTGGCAGTCAGTCCGCCAGCATGTGTGCCCCCTGGAATCACTCTGCCGTTCCTCAGCATCTCATCATCGGAAAAAGAGGATGGAAAATACATACGTGAAGCCTAGATCACGGAACTGCTGAGATGCTTGTTCCACTGAGCCTGGTGGGCTCAAGTGGACAAGATGGTCCACAATCCTCGTCGAAGGTTCTGTGGTGGGGGATTCAGAAGCCATCACGGTTGAAGTCGCTGTGGGACTTATATCATGGCTGTTATAACGGAAGGCGCAACTTCTCATAGCGCTGTCGCCATTGTTGGAATTTAAAGTTGCCGGCCGGGCGAGCCGGTTTTGTTTATCGTGAGCTTTCTAATATTCTAATCGTTTATTTTACTACGTGCTCGTATCTAGGCTACATACTCGGTGTAGATAGATGTTTTATATACTTGGTAATCATCGTATAGTGCAATCCCTATCCGTTTGTAACCCCCACATCGTCGTCGCGTCCAATCTAAACGTCCGATACCTCCACGAAATCTGACCCCATGGGTCGACTATGCCCGAGCGCAATCTTAGAACTTTTCAGCCAAACTACTCTTCAAGCTTCAATATTTCAATACTCCAGTTCGTCTCTCCTGGCTATCGGGTTGGTGGTTTAAATTAAACGGCTGGGGCACTGCTCGGCTGTCGGGTCGGCCGATACCGGTCATGTGACTACCGAAATTGGACGGCTTCGCGTTGGTTGGCTTCCTCAGGCTCTTCTCTGTGGTTAACGATGAGGTCCTTACTACCTTTCGTTGTCCTATCTCTCTGGTGCTCCTCTACTGTGGCAGTCCCTGCTACTGGCGCGGAGCAGGCCATTTTCCAACTGAAGAATGCGCTCACAAGTGATAAGCCCGATGTCACGAAGTATCTCGACGAGGCCAAGCAAAGTATTCTGAAAGGCAAGGAGAATTTGGAGAAGTGGTATCACTCTGGGAGTCAATATATCAAGCAGGATGGCTTACTATGTAAGTACACAATGCGTCTTCTCCCCCAGATATGAGCTAAAGGCATCCTCAGATGAGCTGGTCTCGCACTCGGCCTTCTCCCAGCATCAGCTGAGGGTGACTGAACCCAATCTTTGCGACCCAAGTGTCAAGCAATACTCTGGATTCTTGGATATCGCACAGGATAAACATCTATTCTTCTGGTGAGCCGCCACCAGGCGTTAGATGATGATGTTTATGATGACGTCCACCTTTTAGGTTCTTCGAAGCCCGCACCTCTCCAGAGACTGCACCTTTGGTCCTCTGGCTTAACGGAGGTCCTGGTTGCAGCTCCTCAACTGGTCTCATGTTCGAACTTGGCCCCTGCAACGTCGCCAACGAAGGAGCCGATACCACCATCAATGACCATAGTTGGACTACCCAGGCCAACATTATCTTCTTGGACCAACCCGTCAACGTTGGTTACTCCTACGCAGACGAAGGTACCACCGTCAGCAACAGTCCTATTGCCGGTCAAGACGTCTATGCGTTCCTCCAACTTTTCTTCGCCAAATACCCCAAGTATGCTTCGTTACCCTTCCATATTGCCGCCGAGAGTTATGGCGGTACCTACGCGCCCAACTTCGCCAGCGTCATCCACCAGAAGAACAAGGCATTATCCCTCGCACCTGTCCCAGGTGTTAAGCACATTCACCTCAATTCAATTATTCTTGCGAACGGATTAACGGATCCATATATCCAAATGGCTTCTATCCCGGACTATGCTTGCGAGGGACCCTTCCCCATCTACGGCGGGCCCGAAGACCCGCGCTGTGCGGCACTGAAAACCAAGGTTCCGACATGCCAGCGTCTCATCAAATCTTGTTACTCTTATAATTCAAGGTTTACATGCGTACCTGCCCAACTGTATTGCAATACCCAACTTTTCGGTCCATTGATGCGTATGTCACGCTTTTCCTCTTTCGTAAACCTCTCCATTAATCACATCTTTAGAAACTGGCCTAAATCCTTATGATGTCCGCCTCAAGTGTGATAGGGCAACGGACGGTGACCTTTGCTACAAGCAAATGGGATGGATAGAAACCTGGATGAACAACCCCCAACATAAGGCTGCTCTGGGTGTCAACCCTTCACAGGACTTCGCTGCTTGCAACATGGAGGTCAACCAGGCGTTCACAATGCAAGGTGACGGAATGCACCGAGCGGCTGCTCTCCTTCCGGAGCTTATCGAGAGCGGCGTCCGGCTACTAGTCTATGCCGGTAATGCAGGTAAGCACTCCTCGGCCAATCCCATCCTCTGATAATGCTCACCCAAACTTTGCTACCTAGATCTGATGTGCAATTACCTGGTACGTTTTCGTTCATTCACTCTCCAGATACTCCTCTTCCGATTAATTTAACCTTCCATGTCCCTAGGGGAACGAACGTTGGGTGCACGAGTTGGAAACGTCATTCCAGCCCGAATTCTCTAAGACCAAAGCCATACCATGGGTGACGAATGGGTCTGGCAAGTTGGCGGGTGAGTTCCGCAGTGCTGGTGGAGCCGGTTTCACTGCAGGGAATGTTACATTTGTCAACGTTTACGACGCCGGGTCAGTGAAACTTCCTTCTTCGCAGACCAAACTCTGACCTAGGGGTTTATATGCAGGCATATGGTACCGCATGATCAACCGGAAGCGGCACTGGTAAGTCCGTTGGGTTTTCTTCGAGACCCTTCGTCGCTCCCGAGAGTGTTTGCCTGACTCATTAATACCCTTTCAGGATTTGATTACACGATGGCTCGCCGACAGTCCATTGTCGTAGATTGGGTCGTCATCCAACGCGAACGCCACCCCGTAATTAGAGGGGAATGCTATCTTTATGAATTTTATCGGCTAAGGAATTTGTTTTTGTTGTTTGTTATGGAATATCAAGAATGGTTTGGATATGGAGAAACGCCAGTGCTTCGAAGGAAACCCAAGGTAATATGAGGAGGTTTGTCTATTCAACGAAGGCAAAAGGAAGGAGGATGGTAGTCGTAATCTAATAGACGTCAGAGAAGGTCGTAAGTGCGAGGGCTAGGGTATGGTATCCGGAGACAGTGTCCGGTCTCGTCCTCGTTGATGTAGATACAGTAGGGGGGGAAATCGTTACACGAAGTGAGGTCGTCAGGGTATTTACCAAAGAATCGCAGTAAAACCTAAAAAAGGAAGCATGAAGGAGGATGGCATAAGATAAAGAAAACAAGACATAGAAGTTCGAAAGAAGAAGGAGAGGGGATGTGGTAGGAACTCGAAAGAACCGGAAGAGGACAGGAAATGAGGAAGATCAGAAAACCTGGAAGTAATTCTCGATCTCGAGTGCATACAAAGCATCGTCACCTGGATCGATTTCGGAATTTTCGGTATTCATAGAGAGTTGTTCGTGCTGCGGGATTTCATCAGCAAGGGGGGTTTGGTAGACGGCACCGGTAGGTTGAGGGGCTGTCGGGTTATATTGGGTTACATCAGGTGGATAAGTTAACTCGTCGGTAAGAGGCGGGGAAGCGCCACCGTCGCTGAGAGGTGCTGTCGTATATGGAAGACACGCCGGTGCGACCATTTGAAGGCCCTGAGGGGAAGGATTCTCGGGGTAGTACGATTCTGCAGAAGTGGTGATTGCCACCGAGGGATTAACGTAGCCGGCAGTCACATAGTCTTGGATTGGAGCCGAAGGAGATGCAATACTGAGAGACGCCAAGTTCATCCAAGGAGAGGATGACGGAGAACTAGGAGAGTGAGACGACGGGAGGGATAAGGAATCCTCGACGTCGAAGGTCCCATTCCAGTTGGCAAGAGAGGACAGAGTCGTATTGGAACCTGTGGTCGCGTGAGGGAAGAGGTCGTTTGTGACGAAATCTTCCGTGAGTGGAGAGAGCGAACCAGGTGTCGGGCTCGCAGAAAGTGGGGTATAGAAGCCAGGAGAAAGGTCGTACTCCTATAAAACGAGATCGGTCATGAGTAAACTGATTGTTTAGAAAAGAAGTAGTAATTCGTACCTCTGAGCTCCCAGGAGACAAAAGTACACAACTCGAGGACGACATACCAGCGGGAGGGGCCCAGCTTCCGGTCACAGATCGTGTCCGTTTGAAATCAGGTCGTTGGCCTTGAACGACCCACCCAGATGTGGCGTAAGGACTTTGAGTAAGGTGATGGGGAAGGGGCAGAGGCTGTGAATACGAACGCTGCCGAGTAACGACTTTAGTTCTCGGAGCGACCTGAGGGGGAGGCGTCTGCTGCGAAGGGACAATTGGAGGGGGTTGAGATGATGTCGGCGGGAACTTGAAGGGGGACATGGCCTCAGGACATAAGACCGCTGACGAGACGAGCTGGGGGCGAGGATCCTGAGATGGGATGATGACGAGAGGGGACAACATCGAAGGGTTGGGGTAGATGGGACCCATCAAAGGTGTAGGCATGACTTCTTGCTTGAGTTTCGACGAGCCCAACATACCTAAAGAACCCCGACGACTCTTCGAGTTACGCTTCGCAGGACGGAAACGATAGAGGGGGTGCAACCGCGCGTGTTCATCCCTCTCCATATTCGCCAACTCCTTAAAGTGCTCCTTCTCCTCTCGCGACATAGTATGCCAAGCTTCTGCCGCTCGTTTGGACAGAGACTTTTCAGGAGGAGCGCCAGGAGGACGTCGGACCCGTTTACCCTCCTTAGAATGCTTCTGCGAATATTGGCAGCGGAAGATGATGAAAGGATTACGAGGACGAGCGACCCAAGCTGGATCTCCACGACGAGGGGGCTCTGGCTCATGATCCGATAGCGTTCCTACGTCGTGGGGGAGCTCGGAAGAGGTACTGGAAGCGGGAGATGGTGCGTCCGTGGTGTACGGCGGCAAGTCCGTAGGAGGGTCGTCAGTCGGCGAAGAAGACTGGAAGGTCAAGATCTGAAGGGGAGGTAGGGATCGGGGAGGAGTAGCTTCAGCAGAAGTGTCTTGGTCGTGGGGGGTGGTCGGCGAGTTAGCAGGATTCCAGCCAAAGATACGATTCATAGCGGGCATGACCATAGGGCGTTCTCGTGAGGAGGGGGGAGGAAAGCGAGTGAGTAAGGGAAAATTCGTAACCAGTCGAGGGGTTTTATAAAGGTCCCATTATTAGACATGAGATCACGACTTTGGAAGGGGGTCGACCATTCTTGGATGTGTTGATGGAGACCTTTCGTAGAATGGGGAGCACCAAAGAGAGATACTGTAGAGAAACTTGGGGTAAAGCAACCGAGTACGTCTGAAAAGCTCCTCCGACTTGGCAGGATCTCCGATGGTAGCGCAAATTTCTGGAGTTCGATCACGATCGGAGGTCTATCTCCAGAGTTGGTACCTTTCCCGTAATCGTTCATTGTGCGACCCTAGAGTCGATGAACGATGGGCAAGGCATAACTTCAATTAAACTGTTCGCGGTCATAGAAAAAACAAAGACGTGAACACGTTGACGAACGCGTGATTCCTACCTCGTGCGGTGGCTGTAGCATTTATTTAGATTTCCTACCGTGTCGTCAATTTTGCTGGTAACGAGGCCAGAACATGACTCACATAGGAATCGCCAAGCCAGTGCTGTCGTCCCAACAGGTCGTCATTACAGATGCGTGTATCCAGCAGACGCAAACAGGTGTATTGGGACTCCGAATCCCAAACCAGTGACTTTGCCGTTTAGTAACCTTGCCCTGAACCTCTCGCCCATCTGCATGATCGTTTTTGACACGCATTGGGCTCTGTTGCGGTACGTTCGGCTTTGAGTTCCGCTGACAGTTCGACCAAGAGACCGATGTGCCCATCGTTATGAAATTGGCTGTAACGGAGAATGCATTACGTGCATAAACTGTGGAGAGTTTGAAATACGCACCAAAACCGAAAGACAGGAATCTGGGTAAATCCGCTAATCACCTGGGTTCAACATTGCATCTGGTTCCTTTTTAGTCTTCATCCCTCGATGAAATTCGATGGAGATTGGGCCCAAGCTCGGTTGCCTTCGGAAAGAGGCGAACGCAAAGTATAGTGCATCGTACGAAGGCGGCTTCTGATACGTTTTCTTGTTCTTCGGGTAGAGATAGCAGGGCCAACATGCTGATGGAAGTACCAACACTCACCGAGGCAGACGAACCCAAGAACGAACCAGCAAACATCAAGATATAACTAGGCCATCGAGTTCCAGTGAGATTTAACCCTCAGATCTGATACCACTGACTCACAATAAGGATTTCTGTTTGCGGATAGGATTTGCAATGCGAAGCGATCCTTCTTCTCGTGCGGGGCTAAGACCAACTACATCCGAATCTAGCCGCTGCTGCCTGAACACCAAATAAGCGGTAGGCATAAAATTCAAATTTCCCAATGTTTGTACTTGGATCCGAAGTTCGTCGACGCCACGAATGAGTCATGAATCCCCCCCAAACCGCCCCCCAAACCGCGGCTCCTCTGAGGGGTGCTTGATCAGTGCTCACCTCCTACTTGGTATTGCGGAAGTACTCACATTGAAAAATGGGCCCTGGACCGAGAAAATAGGTACAATAGTCGCACTGAATTGCTCTTCAGGCTTGTGCTGTTCCTGGAACAAAATGAGGAAATCTCTTTCCACGAGGGGTTAGGTTGAGCAGTTTCCGATCAGAACATACGGTCGCGGGAGTTGATCCGCTATCTGCTCCTCTAACCCCTGGAAATGTTCGCATCGCATCACATCATCGTTTTCATCTTCGTAAAAAATCTTACAAATATTGGAGACCGACGCGGAAGTGCACCCGCGCAAGAAATTAAGGAGGCGCAGAATGAATGGTAGCGTCGACTCCAGCTTCGAGAACATGACCCCGCTCCGGCGGCTCCGTTCACGATGCTATTGCTAACGCTAGCTGAGGACAAGAGTTCTCCAGAAAAAGGGTACGTGGGAGAGACTCACCACGATCTAAGCAATATGCAGGATAGCCCACCCCAATAATTAGGGGGGTGATAGCAAAATACAATAGACGCCTCCTTCGACCTTGCTGCGCCTAAAGAGAATATCAGCAAGCATATCAATCCCACGAGCTCTGAACCTACTGACCCAAAAACCATTTGGTCAGGTACAACTCTGTTCTCTATTTGGGCTGGGGGTAGTGAGGGGAGGGGGGCTCGAATGTCACCCGAGTCGATGAACAATACGAGACTTTTGGAGTTCGAGCCTAATGGGTATCTTGGAATATAACGTTTTTATGCGACTTGCCTTCAATGAACTGTCAAACTGTCAAAGCCCTCGGTGCCTACCTTGCGTAGCTACACTCAATTTCAAAGCAGCAATCGTATCGAGGTTGTCGAGTTTAAATTAAGGCGACCGATCCAATTTAATTCCAGCGAGTTTACTGTATCTTGATCAGCGCTCAGACGGCTGGTTCGTCCTTCGCTTGAAAACGACTAGATCTTGCATCCAATCGAGGGTCTTGCGGACTGACGAGCCGAGATCTTACCAGCACATCTTATCACAAGTCCTCTCCACCCCCCCACGAACTGCCTTGGAAAATAAACCTCCATTTGGTCCAGCACAGATTTATTGGGGAAATCTTCAGGCACGATCGAGTGGAAAACCTTTGTTCTCGAGATGGACCTTTGGGCGTGGAGGAACGGGCTGCAGGTAGGCTTTTGGAATTCTATGTGGTGCTCTGGAATGATTGGATATTATCAGAATGATGCACGATGCACGATGAATACGGAATTCTGACCACTCTCGCGGGAAGGAGCGCCGACGGTCAGGTCAAGCTATTTGGTCGAGGAATTGATTTGATGTACCTCAGGCCCTGAGTAGATTTCGAAGAGGACAAGCGCGAAACGTGTTCTCTCCATCGATCGAGTTTTATCAACGAAGATACGCTCAGACCATCGTTCCTCGGTTGGTACGCACTCCTATGTACCCACATTGGACCTTCTGAGTTCAGCTGAGTGACGCTGCTCGGCCGTCACGGTGGTGTGATAGTCGAGGCGTGAGCAGTATAGGCTCCTCGGAAGATAGTCAAACACCAAAGTATACGTATGGGTTTGTGCCTGCCCAAAGATTGTCTCTGGAACCAGAAGAAATTCTACTCGGAAGGGAGAAACACAGGGAGATACGCACGTTGACGATCATGGACCTGCCGTGGTCCGTTTTGCACGGGTGCAGAACCTTGATATGCCATGGGAAATTGTTTGGCACAGTAGTAGTACGGTAGGACATTCTATTAGTAACTCTGAACAAGGAATCAGTCGAGGAGTTTCTCAAGGGAGGAGGACATACGGTCGGAGTGGGAAGCCACGCTAGATGACGATATTAATCGTCATACATTCATGTCCGGGCTGGATCTTACCATTGATATCTGTAACAAAACATCAACTTGTAAATGTACGATGGGTACGGACCAAACTCCCGACTTCTAGCGGTGCTTTACGGCTACAGTTTCGAGCGGAACTGCTTTGATTGGTACTTACGAAACCGTCGCCGCATACTGCGCAAATGTAAGCGCCTATGAGCATCTTAGTTATAGATGAAGAGAACTGTTGGATGCAGAGTATTGTAAGCTCTTCCACTTACAACCCGAGAGCAGAATCAAGAAGAATGACTTAGAAAAGAAGGACCTGGGGGCATTGCACAGCTGGGCAGCTAGCGGCGTCAAAAGACAATACGAGGCAATGATCAGCGTGATATGCCAACTAGGCAACCTACAACAAGGTTTCGAGCAGCAAATCATGATCTAATCAGCGGAGTTATGGACGACAAGGACGGACCAACATCCCGAGGTTCGACCGCCAATTCTCGAGCAAAACTCCTATCGGTCAGCTGCTCGACTTGTACTTACGAGTTCGCCGGAGCCGTAAGTAACCTACCTATAACTATCTTCTGCTTTGAGATACACGTGTCGTGCAGCAAGAATGCCACCGAAGAACATAAGCTCGGATCAGTTTTTCGTTCAACACGATGATCTTGAAGTCGATTGTGCCAGAAAAAGCGGCAGAAAGCATCTAACGGTATCAAATACCGTCATCAAGCTCGACGTCAAACATAGTGAATTCTGAAGCTAGCGGTGCATTCCGCAACACACGCAGTGCGTTGGAGGTCGTGTGCGGTGTGTCCGGGAGGCCGAAAACATGGTGGAGACGGCGTGACATCCACGTAATTTTTGTCACACGGCGACAAATTTAGCCACCTCATGCGTCCCACTACGCCCACAGTTCAATTTTCTCCTCCTGGCATCTCACGTCAAAGTCCCCCGCAACGCCCATCCAACCTCTCTACCTCAGTGAGGCCGCCGACGGTGACCACAGAAGCTATCCGTTCACTCTAGTTTTCTATGTGCGAGGGTGGAACCGTCGTCTCGTCATAGACATCTCAGAATCTCAGAATACGTTTGCTCGGTTTGATGGGTTCTTCAAACCTTTCAGCTCGCTCTGGCTCTGTGCTGGCGGATGCAGCACGTCTACTTAAACGCGAGCCCCCGAAGATCGGTGGTTCTGTTGGAGGTACGTCATCACGAGCACTCTCGAACAGCAAATTCCTAGTTGCTGTTCCAACTCGCCTTTTCTAACTAAGTGGTAATTTCTCTCTAGGTTTTGTCGCCGTTGTTGTCTGTTTAGTCGCAGTCATCATCATCGCGTGTAGTGCCGCAGTATATTTGTACCGGGAGGAGCGACAACAGGATGAGGAGAGTGCGAGACGAAGGAGTAGTCGATATGAGCAGACACGCTCTATGATCTCCACGTCTGAATACCCCTCGACCTCCCAGACGCCCAAACCATCGTGGCTCGCACGACTCTCTGGGAATCCAGGATCGAACCAGAACGCCCGCTCAGTACCGCCTCGGGTCAAACACGGTCGGGGTGGCGAAGCTGGTTGGGTCCAAGCAAGCTCCGGAGACAACTGGGACGCCCAACTCTCCTCCGAACGTCTATCCTCTCCTCAGAAACCTGGATCTCCCGTACCCTTATTCCAAAAACTGGAAATACCAGCTCCCGCACGTGCATCACGAACCATCGAATCACCATCACCAACGAAATCATCGCCAACCTCCCAACCAACAGGCGATTCTATCTCAAGCGTTCGTTTTGATTTACGCGGTTTAAATTATCGCGACAGCTTTGCACCATCGCCGCAGCCTACTCTACAAACGTTACGTGCACCATCACCTATATCGTCCGGTACGGCGAGTCCGTTGCCACTCAGGTCGACATCACCGGAACCTATGTTGTTATCTTCATCGATGACACCACCAGGACAATCATCGGAAGCCCCTTCGTATTTCACGCCACAGGCAGCACTTACAGTGCGGACGTTTTCAGGTGGAACCAAATTTATCGAAGCCCTGTAGCATTATGCACCCTTATATGTACAGTAATGTCGTTTCGTTCCGCCCTCCGTCTTTCCACATCATCTTTTTCCGTGATTCACCTGGGTTTTTATTGGACACCATCATTTCTATTCGTTAGTCCCGTCCATCTCTCCATCCATCTACCTTCAGAGCCATTTAGGCTCTGTCTTTCGTGCTATCTCCGGACAATTTCCATCACCCTAGTTACAAATGTACTACTTTACCTTATCCTTTCAACGCCACGACTTCTCCGCATTCCGGATCCCTTTTGCACCTCTTTCGTTCGTTCCTTTATTAACGATTATACGAGTCTGCGGGTCTCTTAGTAAAGATAAGTGCATGTAAATGTAGCTTAAGTATGTATGTATGAAGACGGATTTTTATGACAAAATCCAACACCTCAGGCGGGAATGACGCAAATCTGCGCGTGCCCGCGGGTAGGCCTCAACTAGACTTAGCACTGATAAGCAACCCCTCGATTTCCGAGCACCTTGTATGTACGGCATTAAGCATTGATCATAGGGAAAGCTGCGTGTCAATTGGCTGAGCAATGTGAGGCGATGCAAACGAGGTTGGTTACATTGAAAACACGCCAATCGACTACAACGCGGCGATCAAGAGGGACCATAACCCGGGACCGGGGACGGGCGAATAAAGCACGAAATGAGGGCTTCGAGAGCTTATTTATGTGTACTGACATGCACGCGTTACACCCCAATCTCTTTTTTGATCTGTAGATAGGAGATGCGTTCGGGGTCACGCGAAAGGCCCAAAGTAAGTAAACGGATGAAGTGGTAGAAGTGTCCATCACCACGGTCTGACTCTATGTCGATCTGCTCGAGTGTTGGACTAGCAAGTTCGAAGATACACTCGGCATCGTCATGGAAGCATTTTATAGGGAGCCAGGAAGAAGTTTTAGGTTCACTACAAAGTTGGATTAGGCGACGGAGACAACGAAGTTTTGGGAGTTCGGTGTAGAGTTCAGCTGCGTTCTGGAAAGATGTAAATCGAGGAGATGGTAAGTTGGTCGTTTTTGGAACCGACAGGCTGTTAACATTGGTACGCAGTTGATTGAAGCCAAGATGACTTACAAAGCCATAAACAACTTCTAAGACCACCAAATTGTCCAGGTAAGGTGAGAGGAATGGTAATACGATTCGTGGATCAAGAGTCCGGTCGGGATGAAGTGCTAGGGTGTGGATGGTCCTGAGGGCTTGAGAAGTCGACGCTTGAAATACACTGTCGTTATTGTCAGGAATCCATCGAAGCTTCTTAATATGATGTCCAGGGAGGATGTATTCAAGCGCAGTTTGACGACAAACGAGGGTTTCAAGCTCTGGGGGTACATTGGAGGGAACGGGCTTGGTCGGTTTCCATGAAGTCCAGAGATACTGTATCTTTGGATGCGCTTCGAGGAAGCTGAATATGTCCTCTTCTTTTGGACCTCCGGGTGGGCGCTGAGTGTACCAATGGAAACTCCTGAGATGGGGGGAACGACCACACCCGGAGGAGTGGGTATCGGAGTGGGTCAGGTCCAACAGGATTGAATTTGAGAGAGATCAGATTCTTCATTTTAGGAATGGTGGTTGGGACCAGTTGTCCGAGGTTCAAGTTGACGGGCCGATGGGATGAGAAGATGGAGCGACGTTTAGTGGAAAGTGAAAAGGAGGATGTGAAGGCATAGTTTCTGACGAGTAAAGCGTGTCGTTCAGATCTGTCGATAGGCTTTAGAAAGCTTATCTGTTGGAGAATGTCCTCGCTCGTCATTGTGCGGTAGAGTTGAGGCAAAGCCTCTGCGTTCCATGATTTGGATACAAGCACAAGTGACAGGAGAGTGGGTTTATCCTCGGGATCGAGAAAGTCTAGAATTAATTTGTAAAGGTCCACAGGGCAAGCGGAGAGAGTATTGGCCACCTCTGGCGTCAGAGGCTTGGATCTAAATTTGTGGGTCAAGCTCGAGAGAAAAGGCATGGATGGTGGTCGTGCGAAAGCTCCATGTAAGGCGGTGTTGCGCCCCAGCGTTGTAAAAATATCTTAGTTTGGTCATGGCCACCAGACAGTGAGTACAACACGGCAACCATAATGTTGGATTGCGAACACGCAAATAAAACATAATGCGAGCACCGTCAAACTCTATATGTACATATGTATACGCACGTAGTATACGGGTTACATCGATATCATCCCCATCTCGGGGAGAGCTGCTTGTTCAAAGTGAGGCGATGCAAACGAGGTTAGTTTATTGCAAACATGAGGATAGAACACAACGCGGCGATCAACAGGAACCATAACTCGGCACCGAAGACTAGCTAGTAGAGTACAATAAGAGCGCTTTCAAAGGTCCGTACACGCGTTACACACCAATTTCATTTCTGATTTGTGTACCGAAGACCATGTCGACCTCAAGAGAAGGGTCCAGAGCAAGTGAACGAGTGAAATGGCAGGAGTATCCATCACCATGACCCGAATGGATCCGTTCAAGTGTTGGACTGGCAATTCCGAAGAAGAATTTGGCTGTGCTTCGTAAGGTCAAATAGGATGGGGATGAACCCAACTCTCCGAGGGGGGGTATCTTGGGAAGTTCCAAGTTGGCAGTTGATTTGCATACTAGAAAAGCACAACGGGATGTGGTAAGTCAGCTAGCAGTTCTGAGATCACTGGCAACAAGTAGGAGGGGAATGCACAGGTGGTCCAACTGCACGATCTATTCGTCAGAAGTAGATTTACGACGGGATAAGGAACTTTCAAGGCCACCAAATTCTGAGGGTAAGGCGAAAGGGATTGTAGGACGGAAAACGTAGGAATTGAGGGGTTGTGACCAAGTCCAAATGTGTGTACGTGGAGGTGGTGAAAGTTCGGTACTAGAATCTTCAGGTATCCGCCGAATATTACGAACTCGATGTCCAGGCAGGAGATATTCTAGTACAGCCCGAGGCCTTCAATCTCTGGAAGTAACGAGAAGGCATGAGTTTGTTGGTCAGAAATTGGACCAGCTGATAAACCATAACGCTGGATGTGCTCCAAGAAAGACGGACATGTCACCTCTGGGCAGAAAATGGAACAATGGAGACTCTTTGGGAAATGGCCACCCAGAGAGAAGTATTCGAAGGGGTTCCGTACATCAGTTTTTCATTCGAGGAATGGCATTGGGAAGGCGTAATTCAAGGTTGATGTTCGGCACGGGTGAGAAGGAGAAGGGTCCGCAGAACTTGTTCTTGGCTTCACTGTCAAGTGAAAAGGAGGAGGTGAAGGCTGAATACCTGACGAGTAGGGCGTGTCGTTTAGATCTATTGATGTGTTGTAGAAAGCCTATTTCTTGAATCAAGGTACAGCTGAGGCAATGCCTCTGCGTGCCATGTTTTCGATGCATACACAAGCGCCAATCGAGTGGGTTTATCACCGAGGTCGACAGGGAAAACGTAGAGAGGACGGTTCAATCCAGCTTTGTCGATTTAAATGTGCCAGTGAGAGTCAAGTTCGAGAGCGTGGCTACCGTGTGAAAGTTCCATCATCTGATCTTCGTTTGCACTTGTTCAGCACACAGAATCAAGTCCAATTTTACGGTGCGTCCGGAGAGGTCTGGTGATGGGGAGCCAAGATATTTATGATCGGCCTTCCCAGGTACTACTTGTATAGCATTTTCCGAGAGACTCTGGCAGGGTAGGTGCAAACCTCAGGTCCTGAAAATGGGTTTGAGACATGAGCAGGACGTCTTCAAAGCTAATGTATCCTCACACTTTATCACAGGAAAATCCTCCGAGGGTGGTCGTGACTTTTCTCCAGGTTCACAAACCCCCAAAATAGGTTCGAGCCGGGCCTCCTAATCAAGGTGCCTGAATAGTTCAACCTCAACGTCATCCTGACCTCGGCGCTTTCTTCTGCAATACAATCTCTGTCACTCGACCAATGCTTCTGTTTTCATTACTTGGCTATGGCGCGTGTGGTCAGACGGCAAGTACCTTCGGGTCCTTCGACTCACCACAATGGGGAATCTGATCCCAGCCATGCAGTTGATTGGTGATCAGCAAACGATTCTCGCTAAAGATACTGCGGTCCCCTGCATATATAACGCCAGGTATCCAATTGCTTCCAACTCCAATGTTGTCCCCACTTTTACTTTTACTCAACCTTCTTGCAAGCCCCTTTGGCGTCCACTCAATCACCGCACCAACGGAAGTTGGAGCCGAAATTTCTAATAGCGTAACACTCGACTGTAAGTCTTTGAAATCGTGGCTATTAGGCCAAACCCAACTCAAATATCACATAGACGGAACGTTCAACGGTCTTATCAATGAGGACACCAAAGTGATCTATTTCCGCGGGATTCGGTTCGCAGATCCACCAGTTGGAGACTTGCGATGGAGAGCGGCAGTGTCTCCACCTACAACACACTTGGGTGACGTCGATGCAACTCAAGTATGATCACTGTCATAGAGAGTCATGCGTTAGACGAGGTACTAACGAACATCATAGTTTGCCAACGCATGTATCCCGACTTCTCAAACGGGCTCTGCATCTGGTTCCTCAGAGGATTGTCTATTCGGAAATGTGTGACCTTGTTCAAAGGTTGTTCCGGATTCACCACTAATGATATATTAGGTCAACATTCCGCTTGGAACAAAGACAACCGACAGATTACCAGTCATGGTTTGGTTCTACGGTATGTTTCTTTTGTTAGGCTACCGCTTTCTAGCCCAAGGCTGAGATGTGTCAGGCGGTGGGTTCCAGTCGGGAAGTACCAACGCGGCGCCACCAGATTTTATACTGGACTCTTCGGCTGAGCCTATGATCTTTGCCTCGTTCGCGTATCGATTGGGTCAATTTGGCTTCCTTGGTGGATCCAAGTTGAACGCAGATGGGCTGCTTAACGCAGGTTTGCACGACCAGGTAAGATATCGATATCGTGTAAATATCAGGGAAACTTCATCATGCCAATTTACGACCGCATAGCGTATTGCTTTGGGTTGGGTGCAGAAATACATCCAGAACTTCGGAGGGGATATTACGTTCGTACTTTGATCTCCAGGATTTTTCTTGTGGTTACAGTAACTCGTAACAGCCGGGTCACGATCTGGGGACAGTCAGCTGGGGCTGGATCGACTATGTTCCATGTAAGTTCATACCTCGTCCTCTGAATGATGATGTACTGATACCATTCGCAGCTCATTGCGAATGGTGGTGATCCACAAGGGCTTTTCCGTGCTGCGATGGGCGATAGCCCGTCGTTATCCTTCACACCTTTCTTCAACGAATCATATGTCGAAAATATATTCGATCAAGTGGCTTCCTTTGCGTATGTATTCGTTCCATGCCATATCCCTTGAGGAATTCACGCATATATCCAGTGGCTGTGACCCACAAGCAGCTGATGCCATTAGTTGTCTTCGTTCCGTCAGTTCGGGTGTTCTAGCCACTGCAGGGAGCTTGACCATTGCGTCACGAACCTCTACACTCTTCACTTTTGCGCCTCTATTTGATCAAACTTTCTTAACCATGCGGCCGATCGAAGCCTTTAATTCTGGAAACTTTGCCCACGTTCCTGTATTATTCGGGTTAGTTCACACCCATCTCATTCAATTGCCTCTATAGACATTTCCCTCACTAGATCGAACACAAATGAAGGCGCCGTGTGGTCTTCTACACTTCCAAACCCAGATGCAAATACATCAACGCCAAACGCGACCCTCGACACCGTTTTCAACTTCTTGCAAGGACAATATTTCCACTTGACGAGGGAGTCGTTCGACCAAGCCGTTGCGCAATTTTATCCATTGGAATCTTTTAATGGGTCCTTCAGTTTATTAGGACAGCAGATGTACGGAGAAGCGAGGTATATCTGTACGGCAGTGTTGATCACCTCTGCTGGTGGGAATAACGAAGCTGTTGGAAATTCATATCAATATCGGTAAGACTATCCCTCCTTCCTCTCGCAAGGAAGTAATTAATTTGGGCTTCAACAGCTACGACAATCCTCATCTAGGATCTAACCACGCTGCGGAGCTTAGCGCCTTTTATACACCCAATCAAGGTGGTGCTAATGCCCAGGACGAGGCACTCTTCGAAACTATGAGAGAGCTGTGGAGTTCTTTCGTTACTGGTCTGAAGCCAGTCGTCAATAAAGTCACAGCAAGTTCTGTGTCCTGGCAGGTTAGCCTTGCTCATCTTTTAACAGTGAGACGAATGCTGACAAGTTGATAGCCTATTGCGAGAGGAACAGGTGGTGTCCCCCGAATTTTATTGAACCCCGACCAAATCGCGATCGAAGAAGCTAGCACCTTAGACCCGTTGATTCAAAGGTGTAACTTTTGGCATTCGATAAGTGATCAATTGGGAGCATAGTTGGTCGTAGCTATACTTCGACCTCCACATAAAATGTGATGAACGTTCTACTAGCGCGCCACTCGGCCCTTAAATCGTATTCTTTTTACCTGACAAGCTTGCCGAATTGCCTTTCTTGACGTGCTACCGTATGAACTTCAATACAAAATGGTTAACAACGAACAGAGAACAGAATAAAGCCACCGTACAGTAACTCCAATCAATCACCGTACCCGTTAATGAGACGAGTGAGGTCGCCAGGAGATTATGGTAGACGACTTATATTTAGAGCGTCGTCTTGCGCAATAGCACGTTTCAGCTTATCCGGCTGCAAGTCCGGCTGACGTTTGGTTCATTTGAGATCAGAAAACTTTCGTGCCGGACTCGTATGGCTGTGGATAAGGAAGGGTTGTGCATCCTGTTCGATACCAAGTTCTTGACCAAGAGACAGCGCCGCCGTCTATAATGAAGACCTAGCCAGAGATAGCGTGACGATCATGATCGGGAGAAGATATACCTTCGGCACCGGGATAGGCACCAAGAGAGGGACAGTATCACCGCCTATCAAGGTGCCCGAGTGGTTGTAGATCCGACATTCTCCGTTACCGAAGAATGAGTGTGGCCTGCATCGTCGATCTTGGGAACACAAACGGGACTGATGTTGCATGCTGGGACGGAGTAGAACACCGTTATAATTATAAATTGACGCGGTCGCCAAGAGAGTATTCGCATTTTTTCGATTCCTATGCCGGAAAGGAACTGGGATTTTTTTCCTGGGGGGGATCTGTATCATCTTAATGTATTGTCAAGGGTGTATTGTTTCATGAGGTTGGTGCCCAGCTCGGAATGGACCGTGGAGTCGTAGCGATAATGGCGCCCATAAATTAGCGATCGCTAACATCATATGCATCGCCAGAACGTTGTAGGGTCTCTATGATCGCGAGTGATTTATCGAGGCGTTTGTTGACTTGGAATTCGTTGTCGCAGTGAACGTTGGATAGGGAGGCAATGGATGACTTGATGGAGGCATAATCAGCCTTCAGGGCCGCAAGGCTAGGTCACCAATCGATCGTGTTGATACGTAAGTACGCATCTGTGTACTTCTCTGCTTTCTTGTCCTTGTCGGGCTTGTTTGATAACCAGTTGTCGTATCCCTCGATGGAGCCCGCAGCACGTTCAATACGCGTCCACTAGTTACTCCCATCGCGTTCGAGTTGTTCAAGTCCGTCGAACGCCCTCGGAAGCCATGTCGTCGTCGTCGTGATCTATGGTGAACGGTGGTTTGGGATCTAGAGTTGGACCAGGAGGATCTTTCCGAGGTGGTGAGCGTATGTGGCGAGGGTGATGGGCGTCCCAAACGGAGGTAAAAGTATTGAACGTGAATACGTAGCCGTTGTTGCTCAGGCGGGGCACGGTCGAATAAGACACGGTCCTCAAGAGTTTTGGCTGAGGATGTTATCGGTTGAGCGTCGAGTGTCGTCGTTTGGAACAATGTCGGGTGAGTTTATGCAAACGTTCTCGGGTGCGTCGATAGTAACTAAGGAATCATGTGGATAAAGGGAGGAGTAACGAGGTATGACGAGATCAAGAAGAACGAAGTAAGTACAGACGGGATTCTAATAAAAGATTCTGCGGTCCCCTATATAACGCGAGGTATCCAATTACTTCCAACTCCAATGTTGTCCCCACTTTTACTTGCTCTCGGCCTTCTCGCAAGCCCCCTGGGCGTCCACTCATTCACTGCACCTCGGAAAATCGGGGCCAAAATCTCTAATAGCGTAACACTCGACTGTAAGTTCATGAAATCGTGGCTATTAGGGTCAAACCCAGCTCAAATATCACATAGATGGAACGTTCAACGGTCTTACCAACGAGACCAGCAAAGTGATCTATTTCCGCGGCATTCCGTTTGCAGATCCACCAGTTGGAGACTTGCGGTGGAAAGCGGCAGTGTCCCCACCTACAGCGCACTTGGGTAACGTCGATGCAACCCAAGTATGATCACTGTCCTCTAAAGTCGCTAGACGACCTACTAACGAACATCATCAGTTTGCCAACGCATGTATCCCAACTACTCAAACGGGCTCTGCATCTGGATTCTCAGAGGATTGTCTATACGGAAATGTATGACCTCGTCCAAGGGTTATTCCGGATTCACCACTAATGATATATTAGGTTAACATTCCGCTTGGAACAAAGACAACCGAGAAATTACCAGTCATGGTTTGGTTCTATGGTATGTGTTTTGCAGGTTACTTCTGTTTCGCTGAAAGTTGAGACGGGTCAGGCGGTGGGTTCCAGTCGGGCAGTACCGACGCGGCGCCACCAGATTTTATACTGGACTCTACGGCCGAGCCTATGATCTTTGTTTCGTTCGCGTATCGGTTGGGTCAATTCGGCTTCCTTGGTGGGTCCAAGTTGAATGCAGATGGGCTCCTTAACGCAGGTTTGCACGACCAGGTAAGATATAGTAAATATCAGAGATTAATCTCATGGTGCTAATTTACGGCTGCATAGCGTATTGCCTTGGGTTGGGTTCAGAAATACATCCAGAACTTCGGAGGGGATCCTACGTTCGTATCCTGGTCTCCAGGGTTTTTCTTGTGATTAACTTTTAACAGCCAGGTCACGATCTGGGGACAGTCAGCTGGCGCTGGATCGGTTATGTTCCATGTAAGTTCATACCTC
>ML208656.1:0-30436 GCA_004369065.1 Pluteus cervinus
GCCATTAGAAGCTGCAACATGAAGTACAGTATTTCTATCATTATCAGTGCTGGTAGGATTGACTCCCAATCCCACAAGATATTCCACAGTTTCTTGGTGGCCATTGAAAGCTGCTGCATGTAGTGCAGTCCAACCATCATTCCGAGCACTGGAAGAGTTTACTCCCTTTTCAATCAGAAGTTTTACTGTATCTTTCTGTCCATTTTCAGCAGCATGATGCAATATTGAACAGTTTGTGTATCCATCACATGTGTGTCTTCCATATGGATCAATATTTACTTCATCCAGTAGTCTCTTCACAACTCTAACATGGCCACTTCTAATTGCTGTACCCAGTGCTGTAAACTCATTTTTGTCTTTGGCATTTATGTCAATGCCTGGTGCATTTAACAGATACTCAACAACATCAATGTGGTTGTATCTAGATGCTAGCATAAGAGGTGTTTCATCTGTCCATGCTGCTTTGTCATTGACTGTATCTAGTATATGATGTGATATGTGTGGCAAAAGCTGGTTCAACTTGAAGCCAAATCTTGCCATAATGTGTAGTATGGAGATACTATTGTTATCATTCAAGTTGTTGACATGGAGAGTCATTTCTGTAGAATAATCTTCAGCATAATCTACTCTACTCCACTTTATTGCATGGTCTTTCTTTGAGATTAACAATTTGATCAACTCCATTAATTCATCATCAACACCTTCTGCAGCATGAGCACCCCCATATCTGGCTGCATATCCATAGAATATAGCTGCATCCTTTGACCCTACTGCATCTAGCCATAAAGTTATTACATCATCTTCAATCAGCTCTTCAATTGAGAGATATGTCAAACAAATCAAAGCAAGTGTCTTTTGAGGAGATATAGAAGAGCCAGTCAGGTACTTCTGAAAATATTCAAGGGCAGACAGATGATAAAACCCTATGACAGGATCATCTAGATTTTCTCCCTGAAGTGTTACAAGACCACAACAAGCTTCAATAATCATGTTTGATGTTGTCAAATTATCAACCTCAAATCTACTTGACTTCAATTCTGTTGCAAGAGCATAACAAAGACCCTTGACAGTAAGAGGCTCATAGACATATGCCAGAATAGTCATAACACTGAGAGCAAGCTCCAGATAGTCTTCTGACTGTGCCTTGATCCTGTCAAGTGTAATACTAAAATTTGTGTCTAGATCCTTTGGAAATTTGGACAGAACCTCCTTAATCTTTGTCTTCTTGGTCAAAGTTAAAATGTGTTCAATCTGCATTGCTGCAATGAGAAAACTATTCACAATTTGAGTGAAGTCTCAAACCAATTATAAGAAAATACCTACACTCCCTGAGACCTGGAATCAATTGTTTGAATCATCTCTTTTTTGAAATTGTCATCCAGAATAGTTCTGAATGCTTCCTTTGTATCCAGCTTCTGTTTCAAGAAACTAGAAATATCAGATGATGATGCTGTAATAGGATATTTGATGCAGTAAGGCTTATCAAATAAATCCCCAATATCCTCAGAGGCTGGTCTACTGGTAGCAAGTAGCTGGGCTTGTGCTGCCAGCAATTGCTCTAGAATCTGCATAAATTCTGTTTGATAAGAGGGTTTGCACTCATCAAGTGCATCCAGGACAATATAAGTCCTAAATTTGGGATCTGTGCAAAGACCAGCCAGTGCAGAAACTAACATATTCAGTCGGGGTCCCTGGTCTAGACTAAGTTGGTTATAGAGACCAACAAGAGAATCTGGAAGGCTATCATAACTTGACAGAAGCTGTCTGAGAAGAATTGAAACAATGTGAGTTAGTGTTTGAGACTCTGCCTTTTGATGGGACATGTAGAGATATGCCACTCTTGAAGGTCCACTCAGTTTCTGCAAATGAGAAATTACAATAGAACTAGATCCTCATTATAATAGTTTTTAGAACCAGTAGAATCTAAACTCACACCAGGCAGGTTTTTCCCACTCCAGGATCACCAAGACTAAGAAAGCCAGTGAATTTCCCATTCTTCCAATCTTCAAACCTTTCATTCTTGAGAAACCATTGTCCACTCTCCCCAATCACCTTCCTTGAAGCTTCTTCATGGCTTTGAAGGTAATTGATGGAAGGTAACTTTTGCAGCACATCAACAAGCATTTTCTCTAGGCCAGTGTCATCAGATATGAACAGAATGCAAGGATGGGCACTCACCTTGTGTCTTTATGGTTTCATGACCTGAAATAGGACACTCCTTTGTGAGTTTTAATCAACTTCAAGTAGCTCCAAAATCCTTACCAAACTCTCCCCGTAACCTGCTGGACTGTAACCGAAATGGTTGTTCCACAAGAGCCGGGTCGGGTGCCATAATATGTGCATATGGTGATTGTACATGGGTGATTGTGTTATGTACAGTTGAATCCTTGTTGTTCATTGCGAAGTGGAGAGAGATGGTAAGAGACAAGGTGGGCCACGCGTCATTTGTGCTGGCTGTTTATGTCATCAGTCTGCCGCCTAACTTTACTCACGTTCTGTGGCCCAACTCCGTCGATCTGCTCAACATTTTTTTCACCGTGGACGAGATTTCATCCAGTTTCTGTGAATTCCCTGATCCGCTCCTTCCTTTCACCATCTGTAAATGAACGAAGAAACGAGATCGGGACGTGGCAGAACCTCCTTACACGGACCGCGATACCTGCGATTTACCTCTCCCTCTCAACCCAGTCTAACCTTGCGAGCCACTATGATACTGCAGCCGTTTCACCTGTTGCGAGGGAGTGGAATTCGCGAAGTAAAGCCAAACGATTCAAACGACGCAAGCACGGAACGAAGGAGACACTAAGGGTTCGGTACGTCCTGTTTTTCCTCTTTGTACTTACCACACTACACAATGTCCTCAGGTCATGTCGTATGTGGAACACGTTGAAACGGGATCCAAAGATGATCACCACCACGACCGGTTGAATCTACCAAGACCAACGCCAACCTGTTGACCTCACTCAAAGTCCTACCGATCCATCTGCACCATATATCTAAATTACAGGCAATACACGTCTTTCCACAAACGGGAGCCTGTCGTTTCAGGAGGCGCTGGTTTTTATTCGCCATCACGATGGGGATGAGTCCGATTCCTAGGCGGTCATCGGTTGTCGACAAGTAATATGGGATTCGCTCGAGTTGACAGCGCTTTGAGGTGTAAGTACACTCCCTCCTCTCGCTTTTGGTCTCTTCGTTCTCCTCTGATACCCTTTTATAGTCACCTCCTTGATTCTTGTAGGTGGTACCACCTGGATCATCGCAATCGGTGTTTCGCCAGGGCACGGTTTCATTCAAGCAGAACTGGGTGGAAGTTATGCGCTTCGTCCAATACGCACAACCTTGGAGTCGGCATCTATACGGTGTCGTTCGTGGCGCAGACCTGGTCGATTGACAAGCTTTCAACATCGTCTCCGGATACGTGTCGGATGATATTGGGAGCGCGAGGACGTTGGGCAGTGCCAGTCCAGCGAATTCAATTACCCCAATTCACGAAGTCCTTGTCTCGTTTCAAGCGCCAACTCGAAAATCCTAAACATCGTGAAGAAGGTCGGAGTATCTTGGTTACGGGTTAGCCCTCGGAAAAGTAAGCATCTAGTAAGCATCCCTTCCTTCATTCGTTCACTTCGCCTCTGGCCTCTCTTTCTCTCTTTTTTTTTGCGCCAAAGTTGCTGAGTTTGTTCTCTAGATCGATTCGGACGTGTTGCCAGCAAAAAGTGCGAACGTTGTCGCTATATGACCTCTCAAGCACTTTCTTATCCCAACCAAGAAAATGGTTAACCTCAGATTTCAACCTTTACACCCTCGCTTCAGCGACGTCGGATTCGAAGCGCGTCGTACCTGTGGAGATTGCAAGTCGACGGTTTTGAGGGGGGTATTGGGGTCGGATCCGGACCGCAATCCAGGGGAACCAATATGACGGCTGTGGCACCATTCATACCACCTCTGGTGGTCGGGTATGTAAAAACGGGATGGGTACTGGCATGATGGGTGTGCCAGAACGACGAGAGGAGAGAGCCGGGGGTATTCACGCTGTTGCGAGCGAGAATGGGTCGAACAAACACTCATAGACCCTGCTTCCGTCTCTCAAGCCAACCACTTTTACTAACTCTGCTCACTTACGGCAAGCTCCTTGTGGGTTAAATGGGTTGAACCAGTAACCACTTCGATCTTTGGAGGATTCACGCTCATGTCCGCGCCCGTCTCGACCGACATGGACCATCCGATCCGACTCGTATCTGAGGCGTGCTAGGTAAGTTACTGGGAGAATGTACGTTTCCTTTTGCCAGGGCGATAATATTTCACTTCTCTTGACTGACGATTTACAACTTACTTACAGTAACGAATATCTCCAGTTCTCGATTCTCGCAAGAAGGATCTACTGGGCGCTAGTCAAACACAATTGACGCCTCTACCTATCGGTTTGGTGAGGTCTTTGACCTGATCAGCTTCCGGTATGCGCGGTACCTAACCCGTACGTTCTTTCCCTCCATGTACAAGTACCATATCCGAATCGCCCGAGATCGAGAGGGCAGGGGGTACTTAGGAGCTTCGGCATACACCTGGCATGCCGTGCCATTCTCCCTGGTCCCTGTCATTCCCTGTAAAGTCATTGAACCACGATATCAGAGGTTTCGTCAGAGGTTTCGTCATCCGTGTATCGTGCCAGTTCGTGTACGAGTTTCAATGCTTGACACGAGAAAGGGTGAC
This sequence comes from Pluteus cervinus, assembly GCA_004369065.1. Classification (NCBI taxonomy): domain Eukaryota; kingdom Fungi; phylum Basidiomycota; class Agaricomycetes; order Agaricales; family Pluteaceae; genus Pluteus; species Pluteus cervinus. The sequence goes on from ML208656.1 coordinate 4,711, forward strand.
GTTAGCTACTGTGCGATTGAGTACCACGGTACGGTATATGGTATATGGGACTGTACTTCTGCTTGTATGCTGTAACATGGTGGGATCACCATCGAGACGAGATGACTGGGAGATAAGATGGATTTACGGTATTATAGACTGTATCGTCACTATCCTGGCCAGTACGCACTGCGGCATATGGAAATAATCCGGGGTTGCACCTGTGACCTGCGTGCATTGTTTCTTATCTAGCAAGATGAAGCACATTCAAGGTCGTCCTGGAGTTCTTCTAGATATACTTAGGCTGTTGATAATTGATACTCAGTCAAGCCGACAAAGTACCGTACGAATGGAAGAACAGACAACTTGGACATAAAGGACACACACATACCGGGTATCTTGAAAGGCTACGTACGAATTCGGAGGAGCTGTGAAATCGGTGTTGTATACCCCATGATAGAGTTTTGTTGTTCTCGAATTGGATAAGTGGTCGACGTCAGTATTGAGGCCGTCGAGTATGCACGGCGAGACGGAGATGATACAGATGGATGTATCGGTGGTTATGACCGTTGGGATTCACATAGACCACTGAAGGCGATGGTGGCCAGAGTGGATTACATTGGGTTATACGATGAAGACAAAAGGCTGTTTCGGGTGATGCATCATGCATTCTTCGCGGGTGGACTTTCGGTCAGCTTATAATTATCTTCATTCCGTTCTTGTCATCCTACGTCAGTTAAAGTTCGGGGTGCAACTCACTGATTCACCTTCGAATTCCTCACATGCATAAGACTGAGAGTACCTACGTGTGCTTCTTGTAACGATCGTAATCGAATTCAAGGTAACTTAGAACGAAACAACCTTACTGTAGATGACGCGGACGACGATGAAGGACCCCTTGTCGACTCCTCTGGAGAGAAGAGATCTCCGAAAAAGGGAAAATTCAAGCCGAATTTAGGGTTATCGGAGTGGAGAACTTGGAGTGATCCAGAACACTGACAGAAAGAATTCGAACTTCGAAGGGGACCAAGTGAACGGGAAGCCGATAGAAGCGATCAAAGACGTGGATATAAAAGGAAATTCAGAGCTTCTTCCTCTCCGCGTCTCCGTCCGGCTTTTGACTTTGACATTTGGCGTGACTGACTGACTGACTTGAAGATTCTCCGGCCGTATGTAGATGCGAATCATATCAGAAAACGAGGCTGCATATCATTGAGATTGGACAGACCAGACAGGATGATCGCAATGTACCGTCGGCCAACAAAGTCGATGATGGGGAATCTAGCCTCATGCCTTGCGCGCATCGCACGGAAGATTCTTGAGAAAGGGAGCCGGGCCACGCGTTCGAACCTGGCGATGGTCGAATATGGGACGGGGTTGCCTCGTGGCTCGCAAGTGGATGAGTGTGGGTGATTTTGTTCGGAGCTGGACGCTGGAAAAGGAAAGGAGGGTGATGGGAAGATCACCTTGACAGGTTCCGTGTTTGTTTTGTTTTCCCATCCCACACTCCCCCTGTCGGTCCTATCCCTCGTATCTCCTCCACGCTCCGCCCCGTCCCTAGTTGGTGCTGTCGCTTGGTCTCCTCCCCTCCCACAGTGCTTGTTGGTGTTGGAACTGGGAGGTTACCCACTCGAACACCCGTCGAGCAACACTGGGAGGAGAACATTTCTGTCCAGGGGAGGCATTGATGGAATAGAGTATTGATATTTAGACTAAACTGTTTACGTGCATGAGCATACGATTGATCGCTTTACTCCGTGGCCGTAGTTTATTACCTCAAGTTCGCCCTTGCCGCTGACAATTTTTAATTCGCGCAATCTGGCCCTTGTGTCCCTGGCAAGCCATTTCCATTCATTCCCTTTCCCCTTGCCGACCAGAAGCCTTTGCCCCCAAGTCCAACCCTTAGAATAATCTCCACTTTCTGCGTCTCTCCTTGATCTTTGCTTCTTCGCATCCCCCGTCTTCCGCTATCTTGCTCAAGGAGTCCTTTGCACTCGACGCTCATTCCACTCGACCCACTCCCTATAGTACTCACAGCTTCATCACTGTGACGGATCAATCTTAACTTCAACACCAAAAACTACAGCACGCACCGCACCGCGCCGACGGCTACGCAACCGCAAGCCCTTGCACGCACGCGTATACGCGAACCACTGATTTCTGATTTCTACTCGAGTTGGAAGTTCTTCGCCTTACCGACCCCCGCGTGTCATTTCCTTCTTATTCCGGTGAGTTATATTCATCACCGTAATTGTCCTGTGTCCATACCACGACTATCTCGACCCCCCATCTTCTCCTGGTTGGCTTCATTGCGACTGGGTCTATATCTTAGCGAAACCTCTTGAGGTCTTGTCCACTTCATCTTCACCTCCTCTACTTCACTTTGCCCTCGCACTTCCCTGGTTCCTCCGTGAAGCTATCTCGTACTGATAATAATAATCAAATTTCACTTGTGTCACAGATAATTCACCTCCTCTCACATTTGCACGCAAACCCGTTGGCTCGCGTCAGTGAACACCCTCAAGCGCCCATATAATCCTTGCCAATATCACACAAGTTAATATAACATACAAAGTTGTCACTATCAATTGTCGTATCATACAACACACCTCTCACCAGGCGGTTTCACCTCGTGCGTAATCTCACTTCAACTTCACGTTTCCTTTCCGCGCCTTTTGCGCGGCCCTTTATTTCTTTATATCATATCATACATTTCCCTGCTTTCGATTCCGCGTTGTGCGCCTCGTGTGTGGGTAGCGGTTTGACGGGAGTAAGGGCCATGGCCACGAGTCTGACTCTCCGTCCAAAAGATGCCTGAGACGCGGGGCACGTGGAGTTTGTGTAAACTGGATTCGTCCTTTCCGCTGGTGTTGGTGCCGCTCCCGTACCTAAACCCGTTTTATTGCAATTCATTCCTCATTCAGCCCACTTATGGATTATAAACGGATATGTTTTTGATGAAATTCGCTGACATTCCATTCCGCTTTTGACAGGAAATTACCTTGCCTCTTTCTTCTCCCTGCTTGCTTGCTTGAAATCCCTTCGCCTTCGACATCAGTCTCTCGACTTCACTGTCTCGAGAGATAACTAAAATCGTGTACATCAACTCGCCTCGACTCTATCAAAAACACTCACATTTGTATCAACTCCCCCACTCATCAACTCAAACCTTTGACTTTCGAACCTTGGCTTTTTATACCCTACCCAACACCTTTCGACGACAACCTCATAATCAAGTCAAGGGCTCGATTCACTTCGTAGACCTTTATTGATTGACTTGCTTTTTGTCCGTCGACAATCATCCTTTTTGGTGAGTACATTCTATCTATTATCTCCGTTCGTTCCGGGTGAGAGATAGAGTGTTGAACGCATCCTCTCTTTTTGTTCCATTTGGGACGTACAGTGCTACAAACCCCTCTACACAAGCGAACCGACCAACCGACCTTAGCTGGTCTTCCTAATCAACCTTACACCTAATCCAAGCGTATAACTCTTTGTAAATCCACCGCCTCCCCCTCCGCCAAACCGAATCCAGAAGCCCGTGATCCCCGGTGACCCAAACCCACTGCCCACCCGCCTTTTAGATCTGTTATTCGGTTCGCATTCGAATTGAATAATAAATTCGCTTCACCATCGCCCTCGTGTCATCGCATCATCTACCAGTTGACCCAACCCGACCTAAAGTCAACCCGGCACCATATTTCTTCCCCGTCGTCCCTCAGGCCTCACCAACACACACCCGCCACTCCGGTGTTCAAATTTTTTGAACCTAGGAAAGCATTTCTAGCCTCGAGATAATTATTACATATTCCCTCCATTAGAAACCACCGGGCGTCCCTTCTCTACTACCTCGTTCCATCCAACCATCAACCTTCTCCGCGCCCTCGCCTTCCTTCAAATTACCGAACACCGTACGCCGTACTACTACGTCGTACACCGCATCAACGTTCCGGAAATCCGAACTAACCGCCCCCCACCAACCGACACCGATTTACCGACCGGTTTTTTAAAACCCTATTTTACTCTATCTATATATGCGTACCGCCTATACAGCCTCGAAACCCGAGGAAACAAACATGTTGCAAGTAGAAGACCACGTTCAAATTGAGGTAAGTCATTCCTATCAATCTGTGGTTGTGGATCCCGGTGAACTAATGTAATTTTGATTATCCTCGTTCGCTCTTCCCCTTTCCCCATATCCCTTTTCGTGCATCCCCGTTATGCCTTGCTTCAACCCGTTCCACCATGATTCCATCCTAATCATGCGTTGTTCCTGTTCCACCCTTTCCCACCATCCCCCGGCTTTCTTTCTTTTCCCCTTCTTCCTGTGTGTCTAGATGTCGCTTCAGGACGACACAACCTCAAGCAACCCCGCGATTCCCGCTTTGGGGAATATCAATACCGATACCGATATGGTTATAGACGAGGATGTGGACGCTGTATTACCAGTGGATTTGATCGCAATTGTGCATGATCAAACGCAGGTTCAGGTCCATGTCCAGGACGGGAAGCAGATGGACCGTCGTTCCACCCAACATGAACATGAGGCTAACAACCTTCCGTTCGTGATCGACATGCCATCGGTGTCTAATTCAGTTAAAAGGGACGCTGGTGATGAGTGTTCGGGGATTAGTTCTTTCCCTGCACCTACGTCTTCATCGACATCTACGTCTACCCTCCTCGCTACGCCTACACCTAAACCTACTCCCACCTCGACCACGATCTCGACTCAAGTCCCTACACCAGCAAACGTTCATACGTCGATACCGGTATCCTCGGATATACGCGCTCGATCAAACGAGTACGAACACGAGCACGCACAGCTCATTCCGCAGGCTCCTATAGCTGGGAACAACAACAGCAACAACACGAGTACGACCACTCCACGTTATAATCCGTATCTACAAACACGAGGTGGCCTACCGCTAGGACTAGGACTAGGACTTGGACTACAAGCACGAAGGTCGCCAACAACATCATCGTCATCATCACAGCCTGAAAGTGTTGTTATTCAGACCGGAGTCGGACCATATTCGCTTTCGTCGACTTTGCCTGCAACGACTTCATATTGTACCACTGCCACCATCGCTTCTACCGCTACTCCGACGACGACTAACATTGCGAACGCCGACCTGGTGAACCGTATAATTCCTTCGCATATACATACTCCTATCTCTATCGTAATATCATCCAACGCCACGACCACCTCGGGGACGACGCCGGCTACACCTATAACCCCCTCTCTATCTTCCCCTACCTCTTCAGCGTCTTCGTCGGCTTCATCAACTACACCAGCGACACCTACAACACCGGATAGTGAAATGATCAATCATTTCAATGTTCTTGACGATACGACGGTGTCGGTGTCTGGTGAGAAGATTTTGGATAATATTGATCGAATTTCGTCGCTTGAGAGGAGCTTTGTGAGTATATTCGCATCTACTTCCTTATGCGAGTCGTTGTCTTTATATACGACTTGACCTTCCCGCTCTCTTCACCTCTTCACGTCGGTCATTTGTTCCGAGCACCGAGCACCGTTCCCGACTTCTTGATGCTGTTTTGCTATGCAGCAGCAGCAGCACGTCTCATCGACATTGTCGATTTCTTCCTCCGCTTCTTGTCTGTGTTATGTTTCGATGACTGACGACCTTGAATGACAGTGCTCTAACTTTACATGTTGCAATAAACGGATACCAGATCTACATGCGTTGTTGGATCATTTCGAAGAGGCGCATATGGTTGTGGTTACACCTGACGGGACGTCGATTTGGCCTGCGTCCAGTACGAGTCGGAGACAACAGCAACAACAACAGCAGCAGCAGCAACAGCAACCGGCTCAAGCCCAGCAAACTCAAGCTCAGCAGCAGCCGCAACCCCAGACGACGCAACCGATTCCGGCGCAAACCCAAGTGCAGGTCACACAACAGAGTCAGCCGCAAATCACTGCGATGACCTCGACGGTACCAACTCTAGAACAACAACAACAACAGCTAGCGCATAGACACTATCAAAGCTTGTTACAACAGTATCAGCAGTTGACAGCCGTGGCTCATGCCCAAGCGGCGTTGTCTTCCACCACTCCCATTCCCTCAACTTTGCCTACCCCCGCTTCGACCACCACGACGAGCTCGAACACGAGCCTCGCCGCAGCAGCAGCAACAGCACTTGCAGCAGCACAACAACGGGCTACGGTTTCATCTTTGTCCACGTCTACACCCGCAGCTGTACCTTCGGTTTCGGCTACGGTCATCCCTCTTACTCCTGCTCCGGCGACGGGTACGGGTAATATGACGATCCCTTCTACTACCACCACCACAGGAGTGGTACCAGCAGCAGCGGCAGGGGGTGTATCATCATCATCAACACCTGTATCAGGAGCTGTATCAGTTGGACCTGTACACGCGCCTGTTGTATCGACACCAGTAGGGTCTTCGTCTTATTCCTCCGACCCCAAGTCCTTATACACGAGTTTGACTGGGGCTACGACGATGGGGATAGGCATGACTGGGAGTGTAACCCAGGGATCGGGATCAGTTTTGGGAAGTACTTCGACGGGTATGGGTATGGCTGCGACGGGCGTGGCTACGCCTGGATCAACGCGAGGAGATGTGATCGGGAACGTGCTTGGGAACGTGTTGGTAGGAGGTGTTGGACAAAGTACCGCGGGTCAGGGTTCGAGGATGGTAGGAGGCTCGACACCGACGGCACATAGGAGGAGCGGGTCTACATCGAGCGCCAACGATACGACACCCAAGGCGTCGTCGACCTCTTCCAGTGCCACCCCAACGGCTGCGACATCATTCCCGTATTATATGGGTTTAGAAGCTGCCGAGGCGACCTACGAATATGATCCCGAAATCGGGTTTGTTGACGGCTGGGATGTCTATCATAAGTCCTCATCTCGATCTATCGCAACTCGCAAAGATTCTTGCTTATCTACCACTTCCACATCTTCATCTACCTCCTCTTCCTCGTCGTCTTCTCCGTCATGGGGAGACGATACGTTCTCATCACCACCTGGAACACCACCCCTTTTCGGGTTCTTCTCGTCCTCGTCAAGCTCTGCTTCATCGGAAGCTTCGTCTCCTTGGACTTCACCGTCACCAAAGTCACCTGTACTCCCTCCATTTGTGTACGAGCATTATCAACAACAGCAGAAGGAGTTGCAACAAGCTGAAGCTCGGAAGGCACAACAGGAGTACTATAGAGCGTTGGGCATCACTCCGGCTTATACAGGTGGTGTCGCCGTTCATCTCCAACATGAACAGGTTCAATATCCACAACGGGGACATGGTGGTGGATATGGGTACGGACAGGAAGTCGGGTGTATACCGCAAGACGTGTTGATGGAGGATTATGGTTATGGTGGAAGTGCCGACGTAGTCATGGAAGATGGTGTTATCCAGGCGAGACATTCATCGACCACGAACACGAAGAAGAAGAAGAAAGGAGGGCTGTCCAGGAGAGACACGCCATCATACGCGTCTTTGGGTTATGATTCGTTACCTACCACTATCGCACCGACTGCTATTCAAGGCGGAGTCAATTCCTACTACCGTACGCAATCTCAGAAGGTCGGTGGCGGTGGCGGTCCCTCTTCGGCGTCATCCTCGGTCATGGGTGATGCAGGAGAAGGGAAGGGAAGTGTACAGGGTGGTGTTAAGAGGTCGAGTAAGAGTAAGCCTTCGAAAGGTCGAGATCGTGAAACGTTGGGTGGGAGTGGTAGTTCGAGTGTTAGTGGGACTCCGACGAAGGAGAGAGCTAGCGCGAGATCGAGAGGTCTTGCTATGAGTGGTGATGATGTAGATGGGTTGTTAGGCGTGAACGCGGGGTTATTGGCGAGTGGTGGTGTTTCGCCTGCCGTTATGACTGGTGGGAGCAGGGAAAGTAATGGGAGCGGAGGTGGAAATGGGAAGAAGAGGGAGAAGCAGCATAAGTGTAAGGTTAGTATCGTCCTTTCTTCACCAACCTTTCACGTCTTTTAATCGTCGACTAACTTCGCCTTTTTCTTCGTATTTTACAGAAACCTGGGTGCACGAAGTCCTATCTTAACCCGAACGGGTTGAAGTATCACGAAGACAAGGGAACGTGTCTCATCGAACTTGCCAAGCTCGAAATCGATTTGGCCAGGTTAGCAGCAGCTACGGAAGAAGGATACGAACAAGATTTCTCTGTCGGCGTGATGCCTTCTTCATCTCAACCACAATCGTCAACTTTGGCGGGTCCCTCATCCCATTCGAATTTCACCCAACCGCAATCGCAGTCATACGCACCCTCTTCAGTGGATGGTGAAGGCGACGCAGACGACCTTGACGCCGATGCCGATGGTGAAACCGATGAGATGATGACCGTGGATAGTGCTCGTGAATCACCACTCCCCGAGCACCACAAGTCGCTTTCGAGTTCGACTTTACCTCCAGGCGCACCTCCACCTTCTCTGGCACCGTCAACTGTTCCATCTACGGTCCCTTCTTTGGTACCTTCTCTCGCGACGTCACCGGCTCCTGAGGAGTTGGTTGACGAAGAAGAGGAATCGGGTGATGAGGACAATAACGTGGGACAAGGACGATACACTGTGGAGGATGACGATGATGAAGAGGAAGAGCGATTCGTTACACCCGGGGAAGGACGTATCGAGGAGGAGGAGGAACAGGAAGAAGCTGAGGCTGAGGTATTTAGGACGCCTGTTGGGACACCGACTCCTAGTAGGGGTCTTGCTGGACGTGAGCGCGATAGTCGGAGGCGGAAGTGAAGCAGTTAATTGTGTATTTGAGAAGGCGGGAGGACGAGAGGATTTATCTGGGATTTGGGAGAAGTGATGATAACGATGACGATGAAATGTTCTTTAATGGTTAATGGGTTTCTCTTCTTTTCCTCAGTGGTTTCTATTTCGACACAATATTGCGAATACGAATGGGATCAATGTCAACTTTATTCAAACACAACGCCCATGGTGTGCAACTTCAATGTTCGATAACAAGTCCACATAGTATGTACAACTTTTGTTCTGTCGCGCCGGACGGCGAGTTGACCCAACTCCCCAGCGTTGGTCGTTGGATCTAGGGATTTAGCCCTCTGGAACGCGTCCAGGCACAAGTCCATTCCGCTCCCGTCAAACGCTCAAAGCGCGTGGCGCCGTCGGTAGCAAATCGCGACGGTTCTGCGGACCGACCAATCCACTTCGCCGTCGAGTCAACCATCTTTGGGTTAGGCTTTCGTTTTCCTCTGTTGCCTAGGGACGACGGAGCACATTGCATTTGCACAGCGTCGAATTTCCCATTCGTACTGTCACTGCCAATACGACCTTTTTTGGTGGTATTCATTGCGCTGGTACTCACTGCCACTCCTGCTTCGCCATGCGCTTCGACGTTCGACGGTCTATGCTATACACGGACCACGGATGCTTTGGAAGGTTAGGCGTTCTCTGCTGGACGCGCTATACGCGAACCCCCTGACAATCCCTTCACGCTAAACAAGGTCCCTACATGTCACACGACAATCAGGCCCCCGATTGAAATGGACTCGTCTTCGTTCGGAGATGAAATCGATGAAAAGCTCAAACTTCAAAGGGCTGGTGTATTTTCTATCCCTTTGGGTAGCGGTGGAATGGTCGTTTCCCCAAGTGGGATTATGGAGTGACTAATGGAACAAGGTTAAGGTCAAACCCTACCGTCTTGCTATCCCACCATCTGCCAAAGGGCCCGTGTTTGTCGAAATCACAATCGTTATCCTGGACGTATCCTATCCCTTTCCGGTCTCTGTCGGTCCTGGAGTCACTCATGCTCTTTGGAACCTGTGATTGGTGGAGTGGCCGCAGGCTTGTCCGCTGAAATCGCGCTTCCCATTCGCACAATCTGAAGTGGGAACTTACCAACCCTTGGAAATACGTCCTGGATTATGAAGTGACAATGATGCGTTTGTGGTGTCATCGGACGACGCAGAGGTTTTTTTTTTTCCGATGAAACGACTTCACATGTCGATCCGTCCCCTGCTCCTCCTCGACCCGCGTTCATGCTCCCCAGTGTCTTTCGCGTTCTCCCCACTTGCAGAAATCATCCTCGCCGGACAGGAGACAAAAATAACAGCGTGTTCACGTCACCATTCGACCACTTCAGTACAGTACAACCACCCTCGAGATCAACAAAGACTTGCCATCCTTGTTCGTATCATGGCGCTCCCGCCGTCTCACCCACCATAAAGCCCTATCTTAACTCCGACGAGATCACCCACGCACCCTCCACTTTCTCTGCCCGAATCCCCCCGCTGCTGGTGAGCGTTGGGCGAGTGGGCAGGATCAATCAGTCCATTGCAGTAACGTCATGTTAAGTGCCGTTGTCTATGGTGCAAGATGTTCTACTAGACTCGATGGAGTATCAACCCCAGCTTTCGATCCCCAATGAATGTGGAGACTGTCATTTGTCGTACTTGACGTTATACCGACTTCGGACGTCCACACTATGGGCGACTGGGGTTGTCGCGGAGTTGGATGGTTGTGCAGCACGGTCCGTGTGTTGCGCGGTGCATACCTACATCTTACGACGTGGTATGGAAGGGTGTGGTTTTGGATATTGCCGCCGCGTTCCATGTTTCGCCCTTGCCTTCAGCTGGGTTTTGAGCCGTCTTCGGCGTCCTGGTCTTGAGGTAGAATCGCGTGCCCCTGCTACCAATGGTGATTGCAAAGGCGGCTGACGGCCCGGTGAACGAAGGAGAAGATGGTTCACCCGCTGATTTCTCCTTGTGGTTCTTCTCCATCCCCCCAATTCATATATGCTGGTCGAAATCGAAACCCCTTCAAGTTATCCGACACCTCTCGCGATCCCCTTTCGTCGATTCCCCCTTCCCATCGATCTGTCTTTCTTCTGTCTCCTCCCGTCTCCAACTCTATTTTGGGTTCTTCGAAGTTTTTTTGGGTTTATGTTGAATCGTGCTTTTTTTGGATTTGCATCGTCGACTTTGGACAACACGCTGGAATAGGGACCGAACGGAGCTTGATTTGTTCCGTTGCGTATCTCTGCTTCTTTTAGTGTTGAGGTCCGAGGCGACGTTTGCTAGTTGGTTGATATGCTATAATGGTCACTTGGGGTGCGTGGCATGCATCATGGACAGAAAGCGGCGGAGGTGGTTTGTCACTCCTTTCTATAGCGTATACGGCTTATTATCACCCCACCCCCACCCCGCCGGTATCTCGATTTGTGTGTGCAATGCGGCCCCGAAGATCTTTGGGTTTTTGGTTGTGTTTCTCTTCCTTCTCGTTTGCCTTATCTATTTCTCTTTTACCAAATCAGTATCCACCGTCTAGGCGAAACCCCCACTCCATCCGCTCTTATTTCTCTTACTTCTCCCTACGATATGCTCTTGGTGTGTCCCCGGTTGTACACACCCTCTATGATCTCCACCTTGTCTCTTCCTCTATTCCTCGCTTTGAACTCGCTAATTTTTGGTCGCGAAAGAAACACTGAACACGTACAATACATACATCCTGCTCGAGGTCGAGAAAATGACTTTGCGCAGATATTTACAATATAGATGGTATATACAATAGCACAATATATGACACAGATATGCTCTAGTATAAATATACTTGTATGCACGAACTGGACTTGGGCCTTGCATTGAACACAACCAAGAATTGCAATGTGCGTTGTGATGCGTTCTCCTTACCCCAACGGCACCGAAGTAGATCCGGCCAAAGCTTTGTGGGCGGCCGAGGTTCAGGCAGCGCTGATCCACGCCTTCGAACCTACTTGCATGTGCAGCGTACAAATTAGTAAGTTACTAGTACAATATCAGCGTACTACTTTCTCCAGGGCGTGCAAGGTGTGTCATCCGCTGTGGTACAACACATGCATCGGTTGTTCCGTCCCGTTCTTCGGTTTGTGAGATGCAAGGTGAGATGCATGATGGCCGCAGCGGTCGATATAATACGTGTTACGGTCCATGCAGCACCCAGCAGCTTCCCGGCTTAACAGGCCCTGAGCAACGATGCCTTTACACCAGGATGTAAACGCCCAATTATCAGGAAACCGGTTGATGTCGATCCAATATACAGGCATCTTATGACGTCAACGAGTCGGCCTGTTCTTCGTCATCAGCGGTTTCGCCAAGACAGCGTCATATGCGTCCCAGCGTATTCAGTGTACCATAGGTTGGTATAGCGTAGGCCTATCTTGCATTGATCATAATCATCACAGCTCCATCAACGAGGCCGACCCACCGTGTACCGCTACAGCTGACTTTCGGGCATGTGAGTGATGACGCTGGTAATGGGATCGATCATTTACCACTCATTTACCCAATTGAAATCTTGCATTATCAATTCACGACTGACCAGGGCCCATGACCAGTTAGTGACCAGTGGTTATTGCAACATGCGCATGGTCATGTTCGAAGTTCGGTGAAAGCTAATTAGTTGATTGTAACTGACGGAAGAACCATTTCGCGTCATATAGTTAGTTGTGATTACCTATCGGTGAATAAGTGATATCATGTCCTTTGCAATTGCAGATATGTAGTGGTTAGCATTCGCGATATCGATTATGCCTGCTGATGCCCTAGGAATCCTAATGAGGATGATGGACGTAGTTTGTGGGGGTGTGATCCAAAAACAAGGGGTTCGGAAAAATAGAGGGGATATTGAGCTCCATCTGCGAGTTCGAGGGCTGAATATTACTGTAATGGTTGCGCTACTTTCGTGGCTGCATCTCTGGTCGTAATCACAGGTTAACGGAGGTGAATTGAATGACTTTTGGAATAATCAATATCGAAATACCAATTATTTATTCATACGACCCTGCACCGTCGCAATTCGTGGATATCGACGAGGTTAACAAGCGCATGCGCACGAATGTGTGGCGATAAAATAGCGCACAATGTCATTGTCAAGTGTGTTAGAAGCTACCAGACACACGTGCATGGGTGGTATCGGGATAGCTAGGCCTTTAGATAGGGGATGTAGTGAGATAAGCACACGCAGGCGGAATACACCTGTACGCGTCTTCCACCACTGTCAAGTAGCCCCACCCACGACCCCGCATTCCAAGAATACGCACGTCGAGACATCGGGCTCGAAGGGCAATTCAAACCTGGAGAAGTTCCGATGCAATTGAATTGAAATGAAGGAAGACTGGGGTACATACATAAAATATGTGTAGTAGGAGCCGCTTATCGTGTCCGTGTTGTATTGTAGATACATCGCTTACCTGTCGTTATCACTGGATTATTCAGAATTGAATTCGACGATAAGACTGGGACCGGGGGAGGTAGGTAGAGACTGAAGCGGCTAGCGCTAACGGGAGACGGGCGCCAGTCCTGCGTTTGGTGCCTAGGATACCCTACTCCGGGTCATTTCTCCGAGCTATGTATGCTGAGCGCCTCGACGGGCGTCGTCGGATGTCTCCTTGACGCTGAAGGCTGTACGCAGTGAGATAGGCACGCACAGGTACTCAAAGACAATCTACCTTGCTCTCCACCAAACTCTAACCTTGTCACCGCCCCACCCAGGTACCCAGCATTATAAACACATGATAATCCATATTACCCGTACGTACGCACGATTAAAGCCTCGAAGGAGAATCCCCAAGGCAGACACAACCGGAAAGTAGATCGGGATTAGACGAACGCCCATGCTTGTATGATCATGCATGAATGCTAAGCAGTTCCTGGCGTTATGACGTATCCGAAGTGAACTTTGTACTGGAAGTTGTGTAGTCGTAAAAACCACGACTTACCGGAAGGCCGGAGGAATGATACAGTACAAGGATATCACACAATTGATGTCCTCTGGTCAAGTGCTGGAACCTGCACAGATGTCGCCGCGTCCCCGTTCCAGGATGAACGGAAGCAAACAAGAATGTCGATCTTGATACCGGATTAGTTCAAGTCTGGTTTTGGGTGAACTTGGTTGGGCACTCACGTAACCCGTCAATGCCGTTGTATTTGCTGATCGTTGAGGCCAAGAGTGTTGACTGCGAGCTACGGTACTGCGGGCGTAAGTCCTAGCGCCCGTTATAGTTCAGAGCCTCTATTGTACGATCGGTGCGTCGATGCGGACGCGGCATACCTGGGGTTTCCACAGTACTCATAATTGGCAGCATAGGACGACCACGGTACCACGGTACCAATGCTCACTTACCAATTATGCAAATGCGGGGAACTGGGGGAAGGTGAAATCGTGTCAATACCAATATGGGTGAACGTGGGGTAGGAATCGTCTTTGGTTTAGGCGGAATGAATCGCAGTGACGTGCGTGGCCTGCCACAGTAGTCTGAGTGAGAGAAGGCCCAGACCTCACATGCATGAAACGGAGGCGATGCATCGACTGGAAACCGCCACTCGATCGACAGGGGTGCTATGCCGTCGTTGTGGCCATGACTGGAATGGTCGGTTCCGTGTATGATGTTGGCTTGAATCGATGACATTTTGAGGGTTGTGAAGACAATAAATCTAAAGGGAACGAAAGTGGGGACATAAGACCTGGATCTGGAGGTTAATATTAGTGTTAGCTGTCCGGTGGTACCAGAATGCGGTGCGTGCGTATGATTTCGTGGAAAGTTGGGACGGCGGTTGTGGACCAGATGTTCCTTTTTGGGAATCCGGGAACTTGTTCGAAGAATCGAGGTGCGGTCCATCGTGGCCGAAGTCCTTCTATGTACAGGGTATACGGAGCCTGGCGGCTTGACGGAGGGTTTGGGGGGAGGAATAAAGTCTTGGGGCATTAGGAATCACGCCTTGAAGCATCGAAGCAAGGTCCGAGTGAAATGAGTTGAGATATGGTGCGCGTTACCTATAGTACCGCGCCCGTGGTGTTCACGCGTTCACGCTTCACGCAGCAAGGCCGGAAGGGTGTGTAACTTTAGCACGAATGGAGGCAATATTATTTATGAATGGTAGACCTCCATTGGTTGCATCGATATCCACGCAGAACAGAGTTATATGGTTTATAGCACCCCGTAATTTTTCGGTGCGAAGTCTGAAAACAGTCATTGGGGTTCCTTTTTAACCGAGACATACCTTTACCAAAGAAGAAGACCAAAATGATGTCGATACGGGCCCTTGCAAGCCAGGTTTCGAAAGTTTGTTTTGTTTTGTCGATTATCATGCAAGATTTTGGGGCGATCCTGGAAGAAGTGGAACTTTTTGCCTTGTGTGCAATGAGCCTTTCTAATTTGGTGTAATATGGTTCCCGTAGGACGTGCCGACCTGGACAACAGAAAGGGTTTAAAAGGGTGTTGTACCAGTCCCGTTCCGCCTCGTTGCACCGCTGCAACCTAAGGGTGGGTGCGGCAAAGGTCCCGCCTGACCATGATCGGTCACGGGAGGGGTTGATATGTCGAAATTAGGTAATATGTTATGTGGCAATTCCGGCCAGGTCGTCAATGCTTCCCTTCTTTGCGTACCTTCCCGAGCATCAACCGGGAAGCAAGGCTGGAGGGTCAAGAGGAAAGGAGGTATTAAATAACTTACAATCAAAAGTCAGTATCAATGTAGGCTGATTTATCCGGAATATTTTTCCCGTCCGCACTTCCGGTATGAACGGTGCTGTCACTGGGTTCGGCGAACGAGGTCGACGGTGGGGTTTGGGTATAGAAATGATACGGCATTTGTTAGCTATGGTTCGATGGGTCCAAGCATACGGCCTTGATAGGTTGATCTGAGGTACTGTGGTGCATGATTTTGTTCGGGTGTCGGAAGGGCGGGGAAGATGTGAAATCCTAATTCCGTTTGTTTTGGATCACATAAATTTAGACAGGTCCTTGGGCTTAGTTGGCCCAAGGTTGCATGATATGGCGAGATACTCCGAAGACCTGCAAATTGCCTGGCCACGTTTCGGAGACTACAATATTTTTGAGAAGTGTTGGTTGCAATTGTCCGAGATGACGGTAATTTTGGATATTCCAATAAGTCAATTGTATTTCGATTTCTTCCGTCGTGATTTCGTTGATAAATTGCGCTCTCGGACTTGCTCGATCTAGACATTTGCCTGGTTTGTTCAGTACGGTCAAGCACGGACCTTTGGAGATTCCTGTCGGCGACTGACAATAGCGCCACACAAGAGAAAGAGACGAAACAATGGGCTTCCTTTCCCGCTCTCTAATGTCGCTGGACGAACATGTCGACAGCTATCTGCAGCTGGCCATGGTGGGTTGAGCAGGACCGGTGCGTCAGCTGATTGAAAGTTGAAACTCGTGTGATTTCCGAGTCGGGGTGGATGGCCACGAGTTGCGGGTGCTTGGCTTGGCTATTGCCATTACCGAGGCGATTAGGTAATATTTTAATGGCCGGAGTGTGGGGTAAAAAATAAATAAATAAAATAATAATAGTTTTTGTTGGTACTTGCCAGAGTCGCCTCTTGTGGATTCTCCCTCACTCTTTTTCCCTCTTTCTCCTCCTCCTTCTTCCCCGCACCGCCCCACGTCCCCCGCGTCTCCCCACATCCCGGAGTCCCCACATTGTCCCCCTCAGCGTCAACGGCGTCCTCGCCGTCTCCGTCATCATCAATCGGGAAGAAAAAAGAAGGAGCCAGAAGAAGAAGCGAGTCAATCCCGCTCAACGTCAGCGACCATGCCGTCGTCATTGCCTGCCCCAATCTTGTCGGTCACGGCGGAGGCATTACGGGATGTTGAGGGCCATGAAGCATTGCGCGTTCTGTGGATGTGTGAGTCTCAGTAAATCCTCGGTCCAATCAACAAGAAACTGACAGATGCCCTTTCGATTTCTTTGCTTGACTTTCGCCCTCGGTCTTCCCGTATAACGGAATCTCGTCTCATTCGTTATCGCCTTTCGTATCGCCTTGCTTCTCGGAACTATCTTTGACAACGGCAACCCACCCATTTTGACCCGACAGTATTCACGAAGTGCAAAGAGTCCTTACACGATGGAAGGAGGTTGGAGAACATCTCTTGGAGACTGTGGCACCGCGAGCTCCTCCTCGAGGCAGCCCACGCTGACATGAATCGAAAACATCCAACACTAACCATTCCGGAGGTTATCAGTGAAAAGGAGAATCCGCGCAAATACCGTCCCCCCACACCCGACGATTTATCAATACCATCGTCTGCGCCTGCGGCGCAGTTATTCAAGTTTTCTGACAACAGGGGTTGTCTGAGCAGCAGAAATACCACCTCGAACCCCGCCGACAACAACAACGGCATCATTGACGGGAATAATCCTCCCTCGATCACAAATACTGCCGCAGTGGCCGGTGCACAAGGTTCGTACCATTTCCTATTGTATCATTGTTCATTTTCGCCAACCTGTTTAATTGTCTCTTTCACGCACTGCCTTTCATCCTCGATTCACTGGGTTCATCCATTGACCCGTTGTGGGTGGGTGTTTGTGACGAATAGTATCGACGGATGTGACTTCAAACGAAATCACCACTTCTCCTCGGCACACAGAGCATCGTCCAAGTTTACTCATAGTGCCACAATCACCATCAGCGCCACGGGTTCGCCGTAACTCAAGCGTTGGCAAGATAATATGTGACATCTTACCTCGCCGGATTGCCGGCACTTCACCTACGTTTTCTTCGAGTTCGGACTTGAAACACTGCAGTCCTGATTCACGAACAGGGAACGTAACATTACCGCCTTCCCCGTTTTCCCTTTCACCTTCACCCGCACCTTCACATCCCCCGTCGCCCCTACAGTCTTTATCATCCCCCTTTTCCCCGAGTGTCCAACCAAAGTCGAGCACTCCGACGAAGATCGTGCCTACCCCCGCATTGGATACCATGCCGCCTCTATCGGGTTTATCCCAAACACTACTGCCGACACCATCCTCGGAATGTAGCGAGCCACGACCGATTGAGGAGGAAGAGGCGCCTTCTTCAATACAAAACCCCACACATCAACACGACGCGGCTTCATCACTTTCCGAGATTGGAGGGGCTGACCGATCGTCATTCTCATCGGATCGAAAACGAGTTGATGATGTTGATGACTCTGGGAAAGCTAAATTTGGAATTGCCGTTGTATCGTCGACTATACCTGTTTCTGTTCCCGAGGGATCTGGGGAACAGCAACAAACGATGACGACGTTGGTGGAGACTGGGTCTGTGGTTTTGGAATCGACTAGCTCAGGAGGGGTGATGAAGACCACAACTACGACAACTACGATGTTGTCCACTACGATGACGACTTCATCGATTCCGGTGGTAACATCTGCATTCCCCTCGGCGCCTACAATTATATCCTCGGAGAAGATGAATTATCCTACCTTGGCAGTACCAAGCCACCGCACGTTTCCTGGTACATTTAGCCAGCTCATTGCGGAACCACAATCAATAGCTTCGACGTCACCCAGTATGGCTATCGAAGTCGTTATTTCGCCGAGTCCTCAATCTCAGCAACAACCATTCCAATCGACCATTCCAAGGACTACGATCACGATTGCGCCAACGTCCGCGACACAGGGTAATTCAGGTTCGACTACGAATCTAACGACGCCAGCTGTCAATCGGGGGACTGGAATCACCGGACCCGTGGTTAATGGACCTCCTTTGGTGGTTGTTGTCAATCCGACACCTAATCCGACACCCCATCCTACACCTCCCGCTACACCTACCTTGAACGCACCTTCTGCGTTGTTGGATTCTGTTCTTGGCTCGAGAGGTAATCAGGCTTTGCAGGGACAGCTGCCGCACTATTTGATACCACCAACGTTGTTGACAGTTCCTGGAGTTGCGAAAGTACATCATCAGCATCACGGTCAGGTGCAACAGGCGTCGATACAGGGCCCCAGTATTGCTCAGATGAAGGGTCATCAGCTTTCGTCCTTGCGAACAGCTCACGTTCGAGAAGAAGACGAGGTTGAGGGTGTTGTACAACCTCCTTCGCCAGCCCCCTCCCAAACCGCCCCCTCTGTTATGGATGATGTTGAAGAAGAAGTGGAGGAGAAAGAAGACGACGTCGACGAGGATGTCATTGAAGAGGAGTTCGAAGAGGAGGTTATATCAGAGGCGAAGAATGCTGTTATAACTGCAGTTACGACGGCTACGATGTCTCGCCTTACGGGGTTGGTTCGAAGTACGAGTACGGGGAGTTCCCGTTCGAGGACTGGACGGAGGTTGTCACAAAAATCGAATAGCTCGACGACGTCGACGGTAGCAGCTGTGAGAACACAGAGTCGGAGTGAAAGTAGGAGTCGACCAGGGCATAGTCGAAGTCGGAGTAGGGGGACCAATAACGGTGATAGTATCGGCGCGGTCGCCGCTCTTGCTATGACACGAACGGAGAGTGCAGGTGGAAGTGAGAGAGGTGAGAGGACTGAGAGGAAAAAAGGGTTAGCGATTACGGCTGGTGGAGGGAAATCGAAATTTGGTGCGGCGAGGAATGCGAGAGCTGGTGGTGGATTGGTTAGGAAGGGAAGTACGGGTGCCAGGTATAAGGAGAAGAAACCCACTTTTAATATTGGTTCGCATTCGGACGAAGGGAGTGGCGTTGGATCGAAGAGTGCAGGGTCGGGGTCATCTGGGTCGGCGATGGCGCAGGGTGTAGCGGCGGCGGCAGCTGCAGCTGCAGCTTGTGGTGGTAATGTGCCGTCTCAGGCGACGAAGGATGTTAAAGGGAAGGGGAAAGAGGTTATTCCTTTGCCAGACGTCGTTGAGCCTAGCCAGGCATGTCCACTACAGCAGGTCGCAGCTAAACCAGCTCCTTCTCAGCAACAAGTAGCGATGGGTCCTGTTCCTCAACAACGTCAACCAGACGTACCTCCACCATCAGGCAAAAAAGCACAAGCCCTTCCATCTCCACATACCGTCGCCGTTCAAGGTTTACCACCTCCAACTGTCCTTCCTCAACGGTCGAGGACGATCGTCTTGGCTACGAGTGAGTCGGATTATGAGACGTTTTCGGAGGGCGATGAGTGGGATAGTGGAGATGAGGTTGAGATTCCGAAGGGTAAGACTGCTGGGACGAGCGGTAATGGTGGAAGTGGAGATGCTGCTGTCACTGTGGGCGCCAATGGAATTGCCGCTGGAGCTACTTGTGGGGCTGGGACGAAAGGACAGGCGCCTAATGCTGTCACGAAGGAAGCTGAACAACGACGGTTGGCCGCGCAGCAGTTGCAGATGGAACAACAACTCTTGCAACAACGTCAGCAGCAACAGGCTCAAGCTCAACAAAAGGCGACGACGAGCAAGGTAAATGGAGGAAACCAAAAGGCGGCCGGACAGGTAAGAATCAACTCTCATCCAGTTGGCGTTGTCGAATGGCGGCTGACTGAATATGATACTAGAACTATCAACGCCCTCCGCTGGTTCATCGAGCTACGGCCGATGGAAACCTTCAGAAACAGGCGCAAACTCAACGACGTGTCCTCGAGCACGCTGTTCGTGAGGCCCACTTCCAACGGGAGATGTTCTCCAAGATATCTGAGTCGCAGTTGAAGGATACGGCGAGGACGAGGAGTGTTGGTGGCTTGACGCGATTGTTGAACCCGGATCCTGAGATGTTCCCTGACGAGCATCCGTATAGGAGAGGGTATAGTAGTGGCGAGATTCGTGGTGGGATCAGTGGTAGCAGACCACAACAGCCGAGTCAACTGCAGCAGCAGCATCCCCAACCACGACCTCCGCCGCTTCAGCCTCAGCAACAACCTCAGCCTCAGCCTCGGCCTCGGAATGCACCTGAGCAAGAGCAACCTCATCTGCGACCGGCAGACGTTCCGATTCAACCCCAACCTCAGGCTCAGGCTCGTCCACATCCTCCCCATCCTCCTGCTCGGGTACCTGCCCCTGAGCCCGCTCAGCGAGAGCCACGACCTGTCAGAGAGCCTCATCGCCGACATTCGGCTCAGTTGGGTCAATTGCCGAGTCCGATGCCTGGATCCATGATGTTCACCAGGTTACATCCAGCCAAATCGTCCGCTGCGGTCCCTCTAGCTACGCAAATATCAGCTGCATCCAATCAAGCTTTCGACGCACCCACCGCTACACAGGCGAACGGGAACGCTGTTCCCGCAGCTAAAGCTCCTGTTGCCGGACCTTCGAATGTCATCGCTCAGCCTGGTGTCGGAGGAGGTTATCGACCGAAAGGCCGACCTGCTGAAGCCGAGTTGGAAGATGATAGCGGGAGCGATGATGAGGAGAGCAAGTTGCAGGTGTCGATGAGCGTGGCGCAGGAGAAGTTGAAGGCGTTAGCTCAGCGGGGAGGTATTGCGCCTAAGATGAAACGAGAACCCTCCGGACCGAATGGTATCGTTGGAGTTCCTCCACATATGCAGTTACACCAGCAGGCACAAGCAGAGCAGGTGTTAAATGGCCATGGGGATGTTGTTGAAGATCATAATACTTTACCTGTCTGGGCACGCCCTTCCCATGGAAGGAGTTCGTCACAACATACCTCGACGTCAAGACACCCACAAGCCTCTGTCCCTACACCTGTCCCCGCACCTGCGCCACCCAAAGTCTTGACATATCCGTATAACCTTCCGTTGCCCGAACCTCCCTCTACCCCCCGTACTACGAGACGGTTGATGTTGCAGAATGAGATGCCCGAGAGTTTGCGGAGGAATCTGTTGTGGGAGAGAAAAGTTAGTTTGGTGAATTTGCCTGGGATAAGGAGGTCGGTTAGTAATGGTGGGACGAGCGGTGCCCGAGGCAACTTATTGGGCGGGTTGAAGCCTTTGACAGCTGTACCTAGTATGGTGCAGTTGAGTGCGAAGGGTGCTAATAAGGCAAGCGGGGAAGCTGGGCCTGCAGGGGAGAGACGAGTTAATGGAGAGATCAACGAGGAGGAGAGGGAACAAGAGAAAAGGAGGATCGCAATGGCGAGGAATCATAGTTCCTCCGGCGACTTCCATCTCAAGGGATGGTGAATGTGAGAGGCGATGGAATTGTGACTCGGTGTGGGTTATAGCAGCGATGGTGGGGCCTTTGTGGACTCGTCCTTGGCTCGACTTTCGGCTCTTTCCTCCCTCCTTTTTCCAGTGGAGTAAAGGCCACGATGCAAGCACACGGCTCAAACGGAATTTGACCAAGCCCAAGCTCAATTGATTCCCTCGGTTCGCCGATCCCCTCTACTCTCGTTCGCCTATCATTCATTCATGACAAACTCCCTCATCACCATCGATACCCTCACCTCAAGCTCGCCGGATTCTCCGTTATCTTAACGTTGGGGTGACCCACCGACCTACTATTCGATTCTCACCGTACTCGAGAGGATACTCGACTGCCTACTAATGCACATCTCCCTGGGTGGCCCTAGTTCATTGAACTTGGGGCTGATGGACGCCGACACGTATATATACCTGCCACATTCGGGTTCCTCTCGCTTTCTCCTCGTCTGTTGAAGACCTTTCTATTCCCGACTTCTGTCGATCATCCCTCAGCATCATTTTCCATGTCAAAATCCCCATTGTTCCGGCATTGTCACCCCCGCATCCTTTTCTATATTTTTCTCATCAGTGGGCAAATTGAACCCTATGTTTTTGCATTCATGTCATTGTTCCTTGCATTCGTCTCGTCCGCGAGATTGTTTCCGCTCGTTCCTTCTCTCTTTTACTTTATCTCTACGCCTCCAATCGCTGCTGTTGCCCCGTGTATCATTGATCATCTCCTGTTGCTCCTTTTTGTTTCCCTCTTTCTCGCTTTCTTGATTACCTTAGGTTGGCTGCTATTCGTCTTCGTTGACCCGTTCTCTCGTCACTCGAATCACCCACATTTGGTGGGTGGAGACGAGGCGCGGGCGAAGCGATTAGTTAACAGCTGTGTACTATTTTAATATCCCGCCCGTCTCTTCATCTCCTCATTGTTTATCTCTTTACCAATACTGTACATTTATGACCCGGGTTCATCGCCTGCGCACACGTATCCAACATACGCACACCACCGCATATGCATTCACACACATCATTCATCCACATCCTCCCCTTCCAGCACATCATCATAGTCATGCCATTTGCTACCTGTATGCCGATTATTTAATGTCGGCGTTGCTGTCATTCATTCGCAATCCTCCTTACCATCTAGTAGCAGTATTGCCACATACTGCGTTCCCATTCATTGATTCCTGACCCCCCGCCTTTCACTCGCATCCCATCGATCGCTATCTTGCCGCCCATGCTTGCTTCAAGTTCGTCGTTTATATTTACTATTCGCTTTGCTATCCGCCACCCTTTCCCTTCCATCGTGACATGCTTTGCAATTGAATTGTCTTTTTTTCATCCTCATAGTCTTTCCCTCAAGTGCGTGTGTAGCCCCAAGGTGACCGGTGATGAGTGGATTCTTCGTTGTGATTATCATGGCCCTTCTCTTTCTTCGTCGGAAACGTTGCTCCGTTCCACCACTTGGGAGGTACCTTCGTTCACCGAATCTCGAGTCCGCTCTACTTTCCCCTGCTTGACAATTGTACGTACCTAATTCTTATGTATCTTGATACTGTGTCTCCCTCTATACACGTCATACTCATCTTGATGTAGGTCAGGCGTGTATCGGTATGAAAATATTTATTCGGTGTTCTCCCAATCGACAAACGAGCGAAGCCAGTCCTTCGAAGATATAACTGGTACACCATCATCGACTTTCGTATTTCCCAGACCCGGTCCTAAGGCCAACGGTTGTAACAAGAGACGGAGGCGGGGAGAAACCACCCGGCCTCATATTGACCGTGATCCTCTGACCATTCTATACCCCATCTGCATCCTAACCACCACTGGTGCGCCCTGCAATCATCGCGATGACGCTTCCCCCGTCCCGAGTGCTTTGCGGTCACGTTAAGACCCTACCCACGCATGCCGCCCGAGATTTGAGGTCCACGTTCGGTTTGTAAAAGACTGTTCAAGTGCTCGCACTGCGGGAGTAGATTGTCTCGACCACGGTTTAGGCCGCGCTTGGGTCGGGACTGGGTGGTTATTTACCTAACGGTCGAGGTGTTGGAAAAATTGCACTTGCGTAGTGAGTGGGATACAATGGCGACGTGTAGCTGATGAGCGCCAGCTCTCGCCCTAAGATCCGCAATGTGGACCACCTCCAAGCTGCGTTAATGCACCAACCACCGCCCAACTTGCTTGAGGTGCCGATGAACCTACTCGAGGACATCTATATGCGTGTGGTTAGCATTCTAGCCCTCAGAGATGACAGAACCAAACACGCAAAGCTGGTGAGCACATACACAGTTGAACATGAGAATTGAGAGCGAATACAGCCACTTCGTCCTTGAGAAAAAGGGAGGAACATTGTTGAAGACAACTGGCGCGGGAGTTTCGCAAGGCTGGGCGATGCCCAATCGCCCTCTTTTGAATTTAAAGGCTTGTCAGGCTGCGACTTATATCCTGTGTCGAAAAAAAAGCGGAGTGTGTCAGAGGTGACTTGTGGGGGAGTTGAGTATCCTTCCTCCTATCGGTTGGACTATGCCCCAAAACGGCCGTCGTGGTTGACCCCAATTTCCAAGACACAGAGTCCTTGACATCGTCGTCTCAGCGATCCCGATCATCTCCAACCGCCCGAATACCCATCAACATCGTCCGTGACTCTCTCGATATGGTGTAGTCTGAAGTCGAAGCTTGCCGGAGTAGTCACGGTCGACGTTTAGTAAATCGACTATGAGGATGTCATGTCAGGATAAGAGACAGGCGGAGGAGAATGGAAAACACTAGCGCCGTGGCTCCCGTTCGCCGTGATGAATACGAGATGCGCCAAAGTGAAATCCTGTAGTCCTTGAGTGCCTTCAACAGAGGTGGACGGCTGGAACAAGGGGATGAGCAAGGCCACGCCGAAAATAAGATACAGAGTGGACCGGGCTCGAGGTTTAAAGGGACGAGGGCATGAAGAAAGGTTCGAATGGGAGAGATTGCGCATACCTTCCGAGCGCCCCGCATCTCTCGCAAACAGGTTAAAAGGTTGCAATCTTTCCAGATCGCGAGTATCATGGTCTGCGTAAGGAAGTTCCGCCGCATTCGAATCATCTTCTCGGTCCCGTTTCTTAGTTACAGGGAGGAATATGGTGAAAAAAAGGAGCGCATGCATGAAAAAATGTGTCCTTATTGACGACGTTTGGCAACAGAGGTGTCAACGCTGCGAGGGCAAAGTTAGGTCACGCTGATGCCATAAACAACCAGCACACCACAAATGACGCGTGGCCCACCTTGTCTCTCACCGTCATCTCGCAATCTCCACTTCGCAATGGACAACAAGGATTCAAATATCTCTGTATCCAACTCAACTGTATATAACACAATCACCCACGTACACTCACCATATGCACATGTTACGGCACCCAACCCGGCTCTCGTGGAACAACCCTTTCGGCTATGGTCCAGCAGGTTACAGGGAGAGTTTGGTAAGGATTTCAGAGCAACTTGAGGTTGACTTGAACTCACAAAAGAGTGTCCTATCTCAGGTCATGAAACCACAAAGACACAACGTGAGTGCCCATCCTTGCATTCTGTTCATATTTGATGACACCAGCCTAGAGGAAATGCTTGTTGAGGTTCTGCAAAAGTTACCTTCCATCAATTACCTCCAAAGCCATGAGGATGCTTCAAGGAAGGTGATTGGGGAGAGTGGACAATGGTTCCTGAAGGATGGAAGGTTTGAACATTGGAAGAATGGGAAATTCACTGGCTTTCTTTGCCTTGGTGGTCCTGGAGTGGGGAAAACCTGCCTGGTGTGAGTTCAAACTCTACTGTTTCCAAAAACTATTATAATGAGGATCTAGTTCTATTGTTATTTCTCATTTGCAGAAACTAGGTGGACCTTCAAGAGTGGCATATCTCTACATGTCCCATCAAAAGGCAGAGTCCCAAACAC
>ML208657.1:0-30427 GCA_004369065.1 Pluteus cervinus
TCAACTGAAATATCTCTAGGTTGGTCTTGATTGGATCTCAACATGAGCTTTCTATGTCTAAGATTGAAACACTAAAGCACTAGGTACATCTATTCTGATCTCACAACTGACTAGATGGGCCTTGGAACAGCTATAGGAAGATTAGTAGCAGACTATATAGATCTATGTAGTCCAATGTAAGAGAGCAAATAGCTTATTCCTAGGCCACTCCTAGCCAGGACTACATAGACTAAACTAGACCTGGGCAAACTATATACGTCTAGGTATTCAGGACCTAGCTATTGTGCTAGTGGGACTATATAGACCTACATAGCCCTGGTCAGATTGCTGATGAATACCTTCGAAATCGTCTTCGTCCTGGTCCTCGCCAGTGTCCAGGGCACGCAAAGGGTTGGTATCTTGCTCCAAATCAACATTGATGGTGTTCTGGGGCCCGGCAGCAATGCCTGGTCCCGCTGGTAATGCATAGGGTTAAGTAGGCAGCCTGGACAGCAAAATAGGACAACATACCGACGGCAATGTGGTCATTGAGAGCATAAATACCATTCTCACGTTGTTGCGAACGTGGTTGTGGCAAAATGACAGGACCCGGTGCACGAGGGTCCATGTACTCGGGAC
This sequence comes from Pluteus cervinus, assembly GCA_004369065.1. NCBI lineage: Eukaryota > Fungi > Basidiomycota > Agaricomycetes > Agaricales > Pluteaceae > Pluteus > Pluteus cervinus. Next base: position 619 of record ML208657.1, read on the forward strand.
GAGCAAGCTCTGGGGCAAAGGTCGGCAAAACGATGAGCTCGTGGAAGGCACTTCCGGGCTTTTCGTCGTTGCGGTCCCAGCGCATCGTAGTGAGGAGTTGTCAGAGATAGAGAGAGGGGGGGATGTGAGATGAGATGAGATGTTGTCCTACCTTTATTCACAACGTCTGCCCCGTTCGTCATCACCCCCATACCCCACAACTTTGTTTTTTTGGGGGGGCTTCTCTTGGCTTGTATCAACGTTCGACGCCGCATTGGTTGGCTGAGCATCCTCGAGGACTTGCATGTTGAAAAAGCGAGTGCTAATTTGATGGTTTTCGGTCTAGGCACCTAAGAAATGAGTAGAATTATGATGAAAATATGTATGCAGCCTCGAAGCAACCGTCGTTGGAACAAAACGAGGCTCCTACAGCGCTGCCTCGAGGTTGAGCAATATCGATATCGATGATGGTTGGGGCGGGTGGGCTGGACGTCGTGGCAGGAAAGCAAGATAAGATGGAAAAAAAAATTACATCAGCCCAACCCTGGTCACATGATAACGCCGGAGAAAAAATCGCGTGTTCACGAAATTTCGCAAACGGCTGTAATCCAATTGCAAAGAGTGATCTGGAATTCGCTTTCCGGGTCTGCGGTAGTATAGCAGGCCGACTGTCCGTGCACATCTTGCTCGCACGCCAGTCAACAAGACGAAGAGCATTTGGCATTGCTTTCCCCTTACCCCCGCCTTCCTATCCGTATCCGTCATCCTGGACAACCTTTCCCCCTCTGCTCAGTCATCAATGGAGCTGTCGGACCAGGCAGCAGTGCACATAAACACACCTTATTCTGTGATTAACAACACCATAAATAATGTTTCTTCCTCGTCTACGTCTAAGCGCGCAAGGAGGACGAAGCGCAGATCCGCCAAGGATGCAAGAGGTAAGTCACTTGTAAAAAACGACTGATCGATTCTGTTCCACGGGCTGATACTTTCCGTAGTCCGAGTACTCCTCACCCAATACGCCGTACACGCATCCTTCGACGCAGCTGAACGCGGAAACCCACCCAAGTGTCACCCTGACACACGGATAGCTGTCCAGGACTCGCTCATTGCATGGCGTAGCAATCCTGCAGCAGGTCCTGTACGGTTGATCTCGGGGTGGGCAGGGACAGGAAAGACAACTATTGCACAGACGATGGCAGAATACTGGGCAAGGGAAGGCCAGCTCGCCGGTAGCTTTTTCTTCTCAAGGTCAAGCAACGAAAGGAGTAAGACAGGCTTGGCCCCTGCAACAATTCTCCACCAGTTCCTCGAAATTTTCGGTGCGGATGTGGATGTAGGACACTTGAGCATCTTCGGGATAACCTGGCCACGGCTTGTTGATGTGCTTGTGTCCATTTCATCCTCCCTCCCACAATCATTGGTTATTGTCATCGATGGCCTTGATGAATGCAGCAATGCAATTGATCAGATTTCTCTCCTCAGTGACATCCTCAGGTCTTTGGGTCGACTAGGCTCTTCAATCAAAGTCCTCATCTCCTGTCGACCAGAACGACATCTCGAGAACCTATTCAACAACTTCGCCCCTCAGCTCGGCTCTTCGTACCACATCCACCTCGGGCAGTCTGAAAAGGATAAGAATGACATTCGGATATTCCTCCGAGTGTCATTTGATCGGATATGTCAGGATCGCCGTAAAGACGGAGCGATGTCCCTCAAAGATGGTCTGTGGCCATCACAGAAGGAGATCGAGGAGTTGGTGGATAGAGCTAGTGGGCAGTTCATCTTCGCGGCGACTGTGGTTCGGTTTGTGGATGATGAAAATGAAGACCCCGTGGAGATGTTGAACCTGGTTATGGAACAGCGCACCTCCTCGTTTGAGGCTATCGATCAACTGTACCTCGTGATCCTCGAGCAGGTGGGGATGACGTTGGACACGAGCGAGAAGTCTCTAGAACGTCGACAACTGATGCAGAATCTCATTCTGCATGTGAACTATGAACCCTCCTCGTCCCTCCTCGTCACAGACTTTTGGTTTGCAAAAGAGGTCACAATCAACATCCTCGTGAAGCATCTTCAAGCCTTGTTAGTTTGCAATCCTACTACACATGACCAAGACTCAGAAAATCTGATCCATTTTCGGCACAAATCCTTCCACAACTTCCTTGCACGTCCATCCACACCTCATTCATTCTCCCTCTCAGAGATGAACCCAGTGTCCAAGTTCTTCTTCTCCTTGCGGACGCAGACTAGGAAGGCTGCCTATCGCCCTGGTGGTTGGGTATTGCAACCTTCTCAATGGTTGGGTTATACATTTTTCTGTTGTGGGGATCATCCGGTCTGTTGACTTTTACACTTTCGTCACCACCCATTCAATCATATGAATATCTTACTTTCCTTCTTTAGCCCACAATCTTCTCTTACGAAGAAGAGGCGCGACGACTACATCGAGCATATGTTCAGGATAGGCCAACATTTCGTGGTTGTATATGCATACCACAACTGGACGCTGCCATGTTGGATATACACGCTCTCCGGACTTTTAAGTCGTGTGGACAAGATGATTGTGTTATCGATTTGGGTCTTCTCACCTTGTGCTCCGTGTAAGCTATCGTCTTTCCATCTCTCCAAAATCTGATGACCTCTTATCTAGCATTGCGATACCGGTCAACTATTTTACTCGAGAGTGGGATAGGCGCGAGCACTTAAGGACCATTTCGTATGTGCCCCCTTCCAGGTGTAGTTCAATGAAACTCGCTGACTAGCACATCATAGATTTCGTATCCTCATATCCCTGTTGTGGCTCCGGGTCATGTTGTATAGCCTATTATACGACCCATCAACTGCATTCTATGGCACCGTACAAGCGCTAATATCCAGGTCTTCATGTTTGAATTGGCAAGCTCGTTGTCTCGCAGTCATAAATGCCCTTCTTTGCATGATGGTTCCGGTCAACACCCGATGGGAGCTCAGCCTTCTTCTTTATCTCTCTCATACCATTGTGACCTTTTTGTTGAACCAACGCTTTGACACCCTCCGTATGGACCGTCGAGATAGTTCAGTTATATAGCCATTGCATATACTATGCTTTACCCAGCTTTAATACCCAATAACCTCAAACCTTCCAAATGAGATATGAGCGCATAAAACCAAAACAAAGCATTCGCTTCATGTACAACACAACAACATAAAAAAGGAACTTAAGATAAAATAGTTTATTCGCTTGGAAAAATACCTTCGCAGCTGCGACATGAGCTTCTGAGCGCTCAAAGTTCCCGTATACACCGACCCACCCAGGAGAGAAAGAGGAACGAAAGGGTGGCATCCCTCAAGGATATGCCGAAGACAAAAAAGAGTCGGATACCACGCACGTTGTTGGGCGCAAACTGATCCGGGATCGTTACTCGATCCTGTTGCGTAGTGGAAAACAGCAAATGATTGGGACCATAAGAATGCCGCGTGTTTAGCTGACCGTCCCGCATCCTTAGGAGCGTCGCGGTAATATTGAACATGTTTCGGTCCAAAGATCCTGTTTTAATTCAAGATAACATGCCGGATCAGAACAGAGGCAAGGCAGAAAACACAACAGATGGACCCTGAACAGGAGGCAACCAGTGGTATCCTGAGTTTATACGACCTCCTGTGACCAAGGAGGTTTTACCCGCGAGTGAGAGAGACGAAGGGAGAGGTAAGGAGGAAAAAGAGAGATTGAGTAAGCCACACGGAGGACAAAGGGATGCATTGAGTGGACGGGTGGCTGTTAGGCGGGATTGATAGAGTTTGTATATGCGTGGACGGTTTGGGTGGGGCTTGCATTCTGAGTTGTCATGACAGCGTTCGGAGTGATACCTTGGGAGGTGGGCTTTTTGGATATCGACGTCGTCTTCTTTGGAGGTATGCTAGATAGGATACGCATCCCCCGTCATCCAGGGCCTAGCACGTCTAACATGTGTTGGAACAGTTTTTAGGATGCCAAAGCGGGTGATGTGGACTTTGTTTCTTCGACGAAGGGGAGTTGAGGGTATGATACTTTGAGAGTTGAATTGAAGTCTTCGTCGGTGAGGATTGGGTGGGAGGGGATGTCGGATGGGGATGGGAAGCGGGTAGAGGAGGTGGAGGAAAAGAAGTGGTTTTGGGAGGAGGAGGGGTTGGTGGGGAATGGGGAACGGGGAACGGGAAATAGGGAGGAGGGATAAGGTCTTCGAGACTTTTGCTAGGAGATCGAGTGATGGGTCGCTAAACGCAGACGCACGATACTCGTATATTGAAGACATGCAATAACCAGAGGGACTTTGACTTTGACGGGGCCGGCGTGGGGATCGAAGGAGTTATATCAACACCTTCAACCAAATCTTCCATTTTGGATTCGGAAGAATGGGAACCCATACCACCATTGGACGAGTCGACCTCATATAGCGCTCTACCTGTTCGGATGAAAGGCGCGGCAGTAAATGGGTCAATAACGTCAGGAGTCCACTCCCATTTCCACCCCGAATACAGTTTTGATTTAACTGAAGCACCTGCGCAGTTTGACGGGGCAGCCGCATGCGTCAACGCCGTCGGACTATACATTCCCTAAAGATGACGTGGGCGTATGGCATTATCCCTCCCCACCTCCCCCACCCGAATAATGGCCAGTACCTCCGTTCCCGTTTCTATCTGCGTCACGGTACAAGTGACCGCTTTGGTATGGTTGAGTAGGCCCCTGACTTTGAATTGTAAACACACTTCGGCCTGAGATATGGTATGTGATGGGAGGCGTAAATCCGATTGTGAATGTGCCATTATGTCTGAAGCTCGGTCGGCCCCATAGCGTTCCGCTAGTTTCTGTATGTAGAGGATGGTTGTTAGAAACCCATAAAAGTAAAAGGAACAGGCACGGGAACAAAAAAAGCGAAGATGACAAGAAAATGAAAGAAAAAACTCACGACGCATAAATCTCCACGTAACCGTTGTGCTATCCATACTCAACCTATGCTCTTCGGCATCCTGCCCTTCCCAAACCAATACATCACATGGTTCGAACGTAAAAGCACCACAACCATAACCCTCGATGTATGGGAACCATACTAGCTGCTCTTCTGGAGGCTCTGAAGCCTCTGGACCATTGAAGGTTTAGCTTTCCTTCGAGGTTGTATTCTTGTCAATGACAGGTTATGCAGTCTGGTATGGGGTGCGGATGTGAGCCAGGTGAGGAAGGCGTATGTAACTAGGAAGCGTCGGTTGTTAAGGAGGATCCCGGCCCAGCTCAGGAGAGAGGTGAAGAGTAGGTGGCGATGGTGGATATGATGAATGTGGGTCCATTGGCGACGCGTAGGATGTCTCCGTGTTCGAATACGTTGAGCCAAGTCAAGGCATAACATCAATCCGACGACGAGGGCGTAATCCACCTCCATTTCCACCCCGAACACGCTCTTGATCTAACCAAATGACCTGCGCAATTTGACTTGGCAGCTGTATGCGTCAAGGTCGTTGGACTATCCAGTCCACTCCCAAACGACGAAATAGGCGTAATGGTCTTGTTCCTTTCCACCCCCTCCCGCGCCATACGAACAATGCATAATGGCCAGGATTTCACCTCGCATTTCCGTCTAAGCCACGGTACGAGTGACCTCTGCGCTTCCGTATGGTTGAGTAGGCCCTTGACTTTGGCTAGTAGACACAGCTTGATTCGAGATATGACGCATATATGATGTGTGAGTGGGTCATTCAACATGTCGAAGTGTAAATTTGAATGTGAATGTGCCATCACGTCCAAAGCTAGGTCAGTGCCGTAGTGCTCTGCTAGTTTCTGTAGAAAATGGTTGTCAGTAAACTCGAAAGCCAAAAAAGAAGACGGTGCGACAAAGCGAAGACGAGGCCTCTAACAAAGCCAAAGAAAATCGAAGGAAAAACTCACGAAGTAGAGTTCTCCGCCGTACTATTGATACTCAACTTCTACCTCTCTGGCATCATCCCCTTCCCAAACCCACCACCACATGATTCGAACACAAAAGTGCCGCCACTATCACGCCCATTGGCACAACCCAGAAAACAACTTCATACCCATCGTCCTCTCAACTTCAAAGGCCTCAATTTACACCCAGGCAGGGTACTTCTCGAATCACAAGCCTGCGCCACAGTCGCCTTGACAAGAGGACCGAAATATTCAGAACGGTCCAGTTCGACTTCGTTTTGAATCCGTGCTCTTGTGGAGGCTCCAAAGTCTCTGGACTATCGAAGGTTGAATCTTCCTTCGATGTTTTCTCGTCGACGACGGGTTATGTACCCGGGTATAACGAGAAAGGCGAATGTGAGCCAGGTGACGAGTAATTCGGGTCTATTGGCGACGCGTAGCTATAGGATATCTTTGTGTTCGAATATGTTGAACCAGACCAAGGCACAAAATATCAAGCCAACGGGGGTATACAATATACCGTGAGCTATCAAAAGTAAAACTCACCGTTAGTACATGACGAGAGACAAAGGGGGTGGAAACAGGAACGTACCATGATATTCGCAAAAAGTAAAGGCCAGATTTCGTCTGTCTCTTCGTTTTTCCCCTAGTCCATAAACTTAGCTTCGTCGTCCTCCGCGTCTTCGTCTTCACCTAACATCCCCATAGTCCTCTCCGAATTCGCTTGGAAAGCGTCAACACTTCCCTCTTGCTTGGGTAAGGACACATCCATACAATCCATGTTGTCGCCACCACCGACACCACCACCGGATTTTGTACTCCGAGGGTTTCGACGACAGGTAGATGAGGAAGTTTTGGAGGTTTTGGAGAGGACGTTGTTGGTGCGAGTGAGATACTGGGGGTACTTGGATTAGAATTGTTGTTGTTGTTGGTGTGCGAGGACGATGAGAATGCGTTTAGAGCAGCGAGATGTGCCCGTAGGAGATCCACTTTGTAAAGGACCACCACCAGCACCACAGTTCCCTACAAAACTCATACCAGCTCCAGTAGACGCACTGGCATCACGTCCGTGTAGAATGTATGCATGTGATGGAGCATCAACCGACTCCCACTTCCTAACGAAGGGGGATCTGATGAGATAGTAGAGATATGTTGTCAGTTCTGTGGTGATGTCACCCGTGCGTACGCGTGAGGCCTTGAGGACTCGGGTGAGTTGCTTTGAGTGGACGAGGTAGTAAAAGGCCTAGGTTTGTTGTTTTGTCGAGGTGGGCTTGGGTTCGATGGGAAGTTGGAGGCGCTGGCACGCGTGCCAGTCATTTTTGTTATTTGGGCAGAGAGAGGTGTGAAGGTGATGATGGAAACGAGGAAAGGGAGAAAGAAGGGATTTGAGCAGATAACTTGAAGCATGCTGGCGGTTGGCTCGTTGATTCGCCGGATTAGCCGAGAGGTGCCACGGACCTGGGCGACTTGGTCGTCCAGTCCGTCTCTCAGATCTCAGATCTCAGTCCTTCAACGTCGAAATCCATATTGTCCACTCCACCCTCAATACCTCTGACAACTCCGTCATATCCTAGCTCCTCAACGACATTGCTGCACTACATGCTTTCTGCGGCAACACGGGCCGACGCAAGGGCCGACGGAATCCATGCGAGCTGTACGGCAACGACACAGACGCTCGCACGTCAGGCTGTTGTTAGCAACACGTTGAAAACACGAGCGGTCTGCAGATGGCCTTGCTCTGAGCGTTTAACCTTGCTTTCCGTTTACCCCACCTCCCGATCCATATCCGCCATCCCGGACAACCCTTCCTCCCTCTTTGAATGAACTTGTCAGACCAGTCGACAATACACACACAAAATGCTGTGTTCAACAACACCATAAATCACTTTCCTTCCTCGCCTGGACATGCAACTAGGATGAAACATAGGCCCGTCAAGGGTGCGGCATGTAAGTCAACTTGCAAAAAATGACATATGGTCTGTTAAAAAGGCTGATATTTCCCATAGTCCGAGAGCGTCTTGCCAGATGTGCTGTAAAGAGTGCATCGTTTGATGCAGCGGAACGCGGAGACCCACCCAAGTGTCACCCTGACACACGGATAGCCGTCCAGGACTCGCTCATTGCATGGCGTAGCAACCACACAGCAGGTCCTCTACGGTTGATCTCGGGATGGGCAGGGACAGGGAAGACGACAATTGCACAGACGCTGGCAGAGTACTGGGCGAAGCAGGGCCAGCTCGCCGGTAGCTTTTTCTTCTCCAGGTCGAGCGAGGAAAGGAGTGAGACACCCAATGTCTCTTCAACAATTCTCCACCAATTCCTCCAAACTTTGGGTGCGGACGTGGATGTTGGACGCTTAAGCAGCTTTGGGGCAACCTGGTATGCGCTTGTTGACGTGCTGGCGTCCACTTCACACTCCCTTCCGCTACCAATGGTTATCGTCATTGATGGCCTCGATGAATGCAGGTATACCTATCAGCAGATAAATCTACTCAGAGACATCCTCGAGTCATTGGATAAACTAGGTTCTTCCATCAAATTCCTCGTCTGCTGTCGACCAGAACGACATCTCGAGGACCTATTCGACGAGTTTACTCCAAAGCTCGGTCCTTCATATCGTATTCACCTTGGGCAGTCTGCGGAGGATAACGACGACATTCGGACGTTCTTTCGGGTGTCATTTGACCGGATATGTCAACATCGCCGTAAAGACGATGCAATGTCCCTCAAAGACGGTCTTTGGCCAACACAGGAGGAGGTCGAGGGGTTGGTGGATAGGGCAAGCGGGCAGTTCATTTTTGCAGCAACTACGGTTCGGTTTGTGGATGATGAAACTGAAGATCCAGTGGAGATGCTGAATCTGGTTATGGAACTGCGAACGCCCTCATTCGCAGCTATCGACCAACTCTACCTTGCAATCCTCAGTCGGGTGGGGAAGAGGTTGGACGAGAACAAGAAATCTCTAGAGCTCCAACAAATGATGCAGAATCTGATTTTGCATGTGAACCATGAACCCTCCTCATCCCTCACCATTGCGGAATTCTGGTTTGAAAAAGAAGTCACAGTCAATATCCTCGTGAAGCACTTTCAAGCCTTATTGGTTCGTAACTCCCAAGATTCGGACATCTTGATCCAGTTTCGACACAAGTCCTTTCATGATTTCCTTGCACGCCCATCTGCACCTCATTCGTTCTCTCTCGCAGAGATGAACCCGGTTTCGAAGTTATTTTTCTCCTTACGAACGCAAGCTGGGGAGACTGCATCTGGTTGGGTGTTGGGAGGTTCTCGGCAGCTAGCATATGAGTTTCTTTGTTGTGATGATCATCTGGTCTGTCAAACTTTCCAATTCCCTCGCTGCTTATTTCATACGGCGCTCTTACTACCCTTCCTCAGATTATGGTTTTCTCTCATGAAGATGCTCGACGACTACACCAAGCCTACGTCCAGGACCGGCCAACATTCCGCGGCTGTAGATGCCCACCGCAGCTGGAGCATATCATGTCGGATATATGCGCTCTTCATACTTTCAAACCATGTCGACGAAATGACTGTATTGCCAATTCGGACCTTCTCGCATTGTGCAGAATGTAAGCTACTTTTCTTTTTATGTTTCATTGTAACAATCTAATGTACTTTTGTTCTAGGATCGCGATCCCACATTTTGTTCGACTATGGAATGAGCAGGAGCGCTTAAAGACCTTCTCGTATGTGCTTTCGCGATTTTTGGAGACGCCTTTACTGATGCATACCGCAGATTTCCTATCCTCAAATTCCTTTTGTGGTTCCGGGTCATGTTGTATAGCCTATTATCCGACCCGTCAATCGCAGCTTATGGGACCATACGAGCGCTAATGTCCAGGCCCTCAAGCTCAAGCTTGAGTTGGCAGGCTCGTTGTCTCGCAGTAGTTAATGGGCTTCTTTGCATAGTGGTGTTGGTCAATACGCGATGGGACGTCGTACTCCTTCTGTATGTTTCGCATAACGTCGCTACCTTTTTGTTGCATCGATTTCTTCTCTTTGACGCCCTCACGATAAAGTCTCATGATAGTTTTATTCCTACGTAGACACTACATATTCTAGTACGGACGTGAGTCAAGGGTGTTGTGAATTGAACGAGAGCGAAGAAGCGACTGGTACGATAGGACGGAACAGGGCAAGGAAGATACTGTAAACACGAGAGTTCCAATTTGCAACGCACCAGAGTCGGACCGGACTGATGGGCCGATAAATCCGGCCTTTCTCCAACGCCCACATCATCGTCAGTGCGCCAATGTAACGGGAGAACATGTCTGCATCCATCTTGAACTGCTCTCCAATCAAAAGCTGCGAAAAATGATAATCATCCAAATGAGAAGGATTTGACCCCCGGTGGGCATTGGTACATTGGTACGGTGTTCGTATGACCTTACGACCTCATTTTGACTTCCACTCCAAAGTGCCAGTACTATATTCTAGTCTCTTCGTCGGGCTTCAATAGCTTGACGTAGGTCCCGTTCTCGATCAAAATCAGCACACTCATGCTTCATCTGTTATGATTGGCGTTGAGCCAAGAATTAAAACCACTTGCTCGTTTGGTCCTTGGTTGACCTCGAAGTTCGGAGTTGGGAGGAGATTCGAAGAGATGTTGAGATGAGGTTGAGATGAGGTCATGGTCCATGGGTTCGTAACTTGTTATTCATACAGATATAATCTGCTGAATACCGGGAAAGGTTTGGTTTGTTAGGTTCCTAATCCTCCCCTCAGCATCTTTGGCCAGCCATTTTGAGCGCTACTTTTACCTTTGTAGGGCTTACTTTGGCTGCTTGTGCACCAGGGCGTTGGTGCCCGCGTCGTGCGACTGCGGCCTCACACGAAAACCCTTCGAACTCATACCTAGTGCCCCCACCACGGCCACTTCTTGGACGATAATTTTGGCGCGTCATCAAGGTGGATGCGGTGATACTGACATTATCATCCTTCACGGGATATCAACGATGCTAAGATCTAGAAGAGGTTCTGTGATACAACTTACTGTGCGTGGCGAACAACGATCTGGATCGGGTGTGGGGGTTTTGATTTTGTGACGACCGAGCTCGTCCTGGGGACCTTCGCGATGGCCTTGGTATGTTATTCTCGATTTTTCTGTCAGTCTTCAGGACTTTCAGCATTTGATACTCAACGTCTTGTACTCCATGTATTCCGCGTTTTGAGTCCCTCCCAATTCAACCGCAAAGGGTGATTTGGAATTCGGTTTCGGCCGACGGTCCGTGCAAGCCTGCAATGCGTACATGCGGCAGACAAACACAGGCGCTCGCACATCCGGCTGTCAGCAACACGTTTACAACACGAGTGGTCGCAAGCGTTTAACGTTGCTTTCCGTTTTACCCCACCTTCCAACCTGTATCCGCCGTCCTGGACCCCCTCTGAATGAACTTCTCGGGCCAGTCGACAATACAGACACAAAATGCTGCGTTCTACAGCACCATAAATCACTTCCCTTCCTCGTCTGGGCATGCAAGCAGCACGCAACTCAAGTCCCCACAGGATGCACAGTGTAAGTCAATTTGCAACAAATGACTCATCGACGTTCGAAGGGCTGATACTTTTTATAGTCCGACAAATCGTCGCCAGCCACGCCATCAAGAGCGCATCCTTTGACGCAGCTGAACGTGGAGACCCACCCAAGTGCCACCCCGACACACGGATAGCTGTCCAGGAATCGCTCGTTGCGTGGCGTAGCGATTGCACAGCAGGTCCTGTACGGTTGATCTCTGGATGGGCAGGGACGGGGAAGACAACGATCGCACAGACGATGGCGGAATACTGGGCAGAGCGACGTCAACTTGCTGGTAGCTTTTTCTTCTCCAGGTCGAGCGAGGAAAGGAGTCAGACGTTTTATGTCCCTGAAACAATTCTCCACCAATTCCTCCAAATTTTCGGTGCGGATGTGGACATTGGAGATTTATCCTTCCAGAGACCTTGGACTGATCTCATTGCTGTGCTTGTGTCGGCTTCACCCTCCCTCTCACAACCATTGGTTATCGTCATCGATGGCCTTGATGAAATCTTCATCACCAATCAGCAGATAATTCTCCTCAGAAACATCCTCGAGTCGTTGATTCAACTGGGTTCTTCATTCAAATTCCTCATCACCTGCCGACCAGAACGGCATCTCGAGAAGCTATTCAAGACGTTCGCCCCTCAGCTCGGTTCTTCGTACCGCATCCGGCTCGGGCAGTCTGAAGGGGATCAGAATGACATTCGAACATTCCTTTGGGTGTCATTTGATCGGATATGTCAGGATCGCCGAGACGACGGGGCGATGTCGATAACAGATGGTCCATGGCCGTCACATAGGGAGATCGAGGGGTTGGTGGATAGGTCCAGTGGGCAATTCGTCTTTGCAGCAACTGTGGTTCGGTTTGTGGATGATGAAAATGAAGATCCGGTGGAGATGTTGAATCTGATTTTGGAACTGCGGACATCTTCGTTTGAAGCTATTGACCTACTCTACCTTGTGATCCTCAAGCGGGTGGGGAGGACATTGGACAAGAGCGACAAATCCGTAGAACGTCGGGAACTAATGCAGAATCTGATTTTGCATGTGAACTACGAACCCTCCTCATCCCTCGCCATTGCAGACTTTTGGTTTGAAAAGGAGGTCACGATCAACATCCTCGTGAAGCACCTTCAAGCCTTGTTGGTTCGCAATCCAGATTCCCGGGGTCAAGGCTCGGAAATCGTGATCCAGTTTCGGCATAAATCCTTCCATGATTTCCTTGCACGCCCATCCGCGCCCCATTCGTTCTCCCTTGCGGAGATGAACCCGGTGTCCAAGTTCTTTTTCTCCTTACGAATACACGTCACGAAGACTACCTATCGCCCTGATGGTTGGGCGTTGCAACTTTCTCAGTGGTTAGGTTATACATTTCTTTGTTGTGGGGATCATCCGGTGTGTTGACTTTTACACTTTCGTCATCACCCATATTTACTCTACGTCTTCAGCCCACAGTCTTTCCTTACGAAGAAGAAGCTCGACGACTGCATCAAGCCTACGCTCGGGATAGGCCAACATTCCGTGGTTGTATATGCTTACCACGACTCGAACCTATTATGATCGAGTCAGGTATGAGCGCTATCCGGGCTTTCAAGTCGTGTGGACGAGATGACTGCGTTATCGGTTTGGATCTTCTCACATTGTGCCGAATGTAAGCTATTGCTACCTTCTTTACATCTCATCGTAACCTAATGACCTCTTGTCTAGGATGATGGTACCGATTGACCACTTTATTCAAGAATGGAAGGAGCAAGAGCGCTTAAGGCCCGTTTTGTACGTCTACCATGTGTCTCAGAGATACTGAGTACTGTACTAACCAACATATCGTAGGTTTTTTCTCCTCAAATTCCTGTTGTGGCTCCGGGTCATGCTATACAGCGTACTATTCGACCCATCAAGCGCAGTCTATGGGATTATACGTGCGCTAATGTACAGGCCCTCAAGCTTGAGTTGGCAGGCTCGTTGTCTCGCGGTAGTTAACGGGCTTCTTTGCATAGCGGTGTTGGTCAATACGCGATGGGACGTCGTACTCCTTCTCTATGGTTCGCACACCATCGCTACCTCTTTGTTGCGTCGGTTCCTTCGCTTTGACGCTCTCTCGATGGAACATTAGTTTAGTCCCTTTGCATTTTATTATTTCAACCAAGGAATCAACACAAGGAAGTATTGAGATGGGCATGTAGTGTACAGATAGTCGAATACAATGACTACGAATTTAACAGCGTAGGCAAGAGGTAAAATGTGATTAGGATGTAGCCACCATTCCTACAACGGAGGAATGGCGAAGGCACAGAGGCAATTTAACGGTCCCGCTCTGACCAGAGAGCAGGGGATGAAGCGAGACCGGTTGTCTGCAATATCCCCCGCCATTCCCAAGGGTGGAAGGACGGTTCGGACAATGGCGAAGGGGTTGGTCGCCTTTCAACGTTTCAACATCCACCAAATCCTATCTTCGACCCCCGAAGAAGCTGAATTAGCACCACCTTTCAAGTTGGATTGGAAGACATCCAAGTTCACCTCATATAGCGCTCTAGCAATCTCATCCGCCTTCCAAGCTGTGGCGATGGGTGGACCAACAATGCCGGGGATCCACCCCCATTTCCACCTCAAGCACACTCTTAGTCCAACCGAAGTGCTTGAGCAAGATCGAATCGAGTTGGTGGTTTGATGGTGGTGGGTTTGAAGGAGGGTACGCCGAGAACTGCGGGGATTGAAAGGGGAAATCGAACTGGAAGCGGAACTGATCTAAATAGACCGGATCATCCGAAATGGAAAATCGAATCGAGCTGGCCAAGCCATCCCTCTGCATGACTCCTCTCAACTCCCATCTCCTCGCAGCTTCACTGTGTTTTGACAACACCGACTCTACGTAAGTGCTGGCGGGCATGCTTGAGTAGAGAACTGGCTCAGCCTCGCGATCGGATTCGTGTTGTAGCTTGTGGGATCTGCACAGCCCATACTTGGAAGTGGAAATGCGCTGGCTAGGATGAACTACCTCGGTGTGTAATATTCGAATGTTTTTGTCGGTCGATTCAGCGATATTGATCTATGATTTTGTAGGGCTTCGTTTTGCAGAGGATACCACCCGTCGGATCCAAGTCTGAATTGACTCACCGGCACGCGACGTGGGTTGTCCAACCCACTATAGATCCCATTATGATCACTGCCATCACCATACCCTCCCTTCAAGTTATAGAACCGCCCAGCTCGATCCCAGTCTGTGGCCCAAGCGTGTTATTGTCGAGAGGTAATGTATGAGCATATGAAGGAACCTTAGAAGGTAAGGTACAGTACGTCCGAGTCGTGTATCCTAACATCTCTTGGTGGGTTTCAGCTGTACCGATGAACCTCTAGAGCTTTCATCTCTTACTTTTTTTGTTGGCTCAGATCACCCGCCCTTCCCGTGGATAGCGTGCTAGTGCGTACGTTCAAGGGGTTCGCCTCCCATTGAAACCTTCTTCGGGAAGTTTGCGATGTTAACGTTTTTTGCCTTGATGGTGTCACCGTTGTCTTCACACAACATGGTGACTCGGACGCACTCGGGGCTGGAAAGAGATACGACCTGCTAACGTTCGTCTATCCCGGTCAGATGGTCATCAACGCGAGAATATCGAAGTCGGACAAAGTGGCGGAATCGAGCAGCCGGCCATCGTCCTATTCCATGATAGCTATGACAACAACAGCTAGGCCCGTACCCCCCATGCGGAACGCCATGGCCCACAAGTATTGGACCATGTCCTATCCTCATGTTCGCTTGACTTCTGTCGACATCGAGCACCCTTTCGGTCATCTTCTGTCCGTTCTTTCCCTTCTCCTCCTTCTGCGAGCACAACTCATAGCATAGATAGAACCGATATCTGCATCTCGCAGATTTTTGGGTCTCAAATTACACTTAACTCAACAAAATCAAATTTACGATAGGTATATGGCTCACACATCTGCTGCCGACGGGGCGGGAGTTCTCTGAACCAATGGTCATCTCACGATCCAACCATTAACGACGACGTCACAACCGATGGATTCGTCCATTGCCTCCGAGCCTTTATTCCTCCTTTGTTTCCCACAAACCAAGTCGTTCCGGTCGTGGATGGCCTTATGCTACTCACGGCTAGCTCCACGATTGGTCCTATGGAGCGAACTAGCAGAAGAGTTGACGATGGGCGTTGGGACGGGGAAGTTGATAGGCAGTTATGTGCCGATGCTACATACAGTCCAATACAACAGGGGCTCAAAAACCGCCTTCAATCAAAAGTTGCAAACAGTATCTCGACCACCTCAACTGCTGGGTTGAGAACATGGGGATGATGAAGATGGAGATAGGGACAGTGAAGAGAAAGTCGACAGCCGTAGATTTGTAGTCGACGACGACTGGTGAAGCCGGTGAACACCTAAGAAGGATCTGGAAACCAGGATCTTATCAAACCCGAACCCAAGGCGTCTGCCACCACCCCAATCAAACCACCCTCCTGCGAATTTGGGTCCGCCAGGAACTACCGCACCCCCACGTTCAATTGGTAAACAAGTTAAAAGTGGATGAGACGTCGACGGTCCAGAAAGAATTTGCCTTTTTTTGTTCATTATTCGAGACTGATTTGGTACTCCTGTCGGCCTTCAAAAAGAAATCCGTGCTGACTATTGTCAAGACCCTCCCCACTGGAGGGTGATTCGGAACTCGTTGGATGAGCGGCGCTTTTGTTGTATAGGGCGCTACTTGCAATGTACGGCAGTGGCACGTTGGCAAGGGGTCTGCGCGTGACTACGAGCGTTTAGCGTTCAACATTTTTTTCTCGTTACCCCCAACTTCCAATCCTAACCCACGGGCCACGGCCGCCCACAGTCCTGGACAACCTCGACACTCTCTGAATGCACTTCTCGGGCCAATCAAATCTGCAGACACAAAGTGCAGTGTTCTACATCAACTCGAATCACTTTGCTTCCGCTGAGCGTCCGCACGGGACGAGATACAGGTCCCGGACTCAGGATGCAATAGGTAAGTCAACTTGCAAAAAAAGACTTATTGCAAGCGATTTTCGCTTGTCTGATACTTTCTATAGTTCGAGAACGTATCGCCACATGCGCCGCAAAGAGTGCGTCCTTCAACGCAGCCGAAAGGGGAGACCCACCCAAGTGCCACCCAGACACACGGATAGCTGTCCAGAACTCACTCGTTGCGTGGCGTAGCAATCGCGCAGCAGGTCCTGTACGGTTGATCTCGGGATGGGCAGGGACAGGCAAGACAACAATTGCACAGACAATGGCGGAATATTGGGCAGAGCAACGTCAGCTTGGTGGTAGCTTTTTCTTCTCCAGGTCAAGCGAGAAGAGGAACGAAACATCGCGCGTTTGCGAAACCATTCTCCATCAGTTCCTCCAACTTTTCGGTATGGATATGGATGTTGGATACTTGGACACACCAATATTGTGGGCTGAGCTTGTTCGTGTGCTTGCATCCACTCCCCCCACCCGCTCACTGCCAATTGTTATCGTCATTGACGGCCTTGATGAATGCGACAGCCTCAGTGACCAAGTCCATTTCCTCAGGCGCATCTTCAATGCTTTGGATCTGCTTGGGTCTTCGGTCAAAATTCTCATCTCCTGTCGACCAGAACCGCATCTCCAGGACGTATTCCACGAGTTCGCTCGAAAGCTCGGTTCTTCGTACCGCATCCAGCTCGGGCAGTCCGCGGAGGATAACGACGACATTCGAACATTCCTTCGAGTATCATTCAATCGAATATATCAGCAGCGCCGTCGACACGGTGCGATGTCGATAACACATGGTCTGTGGCCATCACAGGAGGAGATCGAGTGGTTGGTGGGCTGGGCTAGCGGGCAGTTCGTCTTCGCGGCGACGCTGATCCGGTTTGTGGATGACGAAAATGAAGATCCGGTGGAGATGTTGAACCTGGTTCTGGAACAGCGGGCGTCCTCGTTTGAAGCTATCGACCTACTCTACATCGTGATCCTCAAGCGGGTGGGGAGGACGTTGGACAAGAACGACAAATCTCTCGAACTTCGACAAATGATGCAAAATCTAATTTTGCACGTGAACTCCGAACCCTCCTCATCCCTCACCATTGCAGACTTTTGGTTTGGAAAAGAGGTCGCCATCAACATCCTTGTACAGCACCTTCAGGCATTGTTAGTTCGCTCCACTGATGCCCATGGCGAAGTCTCACAAAGCTTGATCCAATTCCGACACAAGTCCTTCCATGATTTCTTTGCGCGTCCGTCCACACCCCATTCCTTCTCCCTCTCAGAGATGAACCCGGTGTCCAAGTTCTTCTTTTCCTTACGAAAGCGAGCCAAGAACGCTACTGATCGCTCTGGTGGTTGGGCATTGCAACCTTCTCAGTGGTTAGGTTATGTATTTTTTTGTTGTGGAGATCATCCGGTCTGTCGCCTGATCCACTTCTCTCAGATTATGTGAAAATCTTACACTGCTTTTTAGCCCACAGTCTTTCCTTATGAAGAAGAGGCTCGACGACTGCATCGAGCTTACGTTCGGGATAGGCCCACATTCCGTGGCTGCAAATGCTTACCACGGCTGAAACCTAAGGCTATCGGGAAATTCAAATCATGTGGACAACGTGACTGTGTTATCAACTTGGATCTTGTCATATTGTGCCGAATGTAAGCAATAGCTATCTTCTTTGCCTTCCATCCTGACCGACTTGTGTTTAGGATGGAGGTACCGGTTGACCACTTTAAGCGAATATGGAATAAGCGCTGGCGCTTGAGAACCTTGTATGTGCTTCGTGGTTGTCAGAGAGACTTATTGACCTACCTACTGCAGGTTTCCTGTACTAAAACTCCTTTTATGGCTTCGGCTCATAGTATACGGCCTATTGTCCAACCCATCAGCCGCACTTTATGGGACCACTCGAGCGCTAATGCACAGGCCTTCGAGCTTGCGTTGGCAGGCTCGTTGTATCGCGATCTTTAATGGGCTTCTTTGCGTCCTGGTTTTCCTGAACACCAGATCCGATGTCGTACTCTTTCTCCATGTTTCTCATTATGTTGCTACCTTTTTGTTGGTTCGGTTCCTTCGCTTTGACGCGCAGCAGATGGAACCTCGGGATAATTCTGTCATGTAGCTATTATCTATTTTGGTATCAGTCATTGAGGACGATTCGGCAAAGTTTTACTCAACCGCTTTGGACAACAATTTCAACACTTCAGAGCGCCGACGCGTCGACGCGACGATGGGTGCCGGTGAACAAGCGATTGATCTCCGGACCATCGGTCCGGAGTGCTTGCCGCGTGCCTTACGACAAACCAAAACCTCTCTGCGTCGTCTGCGATTCATCCACAGTCCCCACTCGGCCCAGCAAAAGAATTCACCGTGATGACGCTTCACTCTCACAGCTTTGTCAATGAACTTCTCGTTCTCGATCGCTATGAGTACTTAACTTTGGCATGTTGCGTTTATGGGCGCATCATCGAGTTGACAATGGGCGTTGGTAGAGGTAAGCTTTGAGAGTCAGTTATTCGCGCGACTAACAGTAAGGCTGACTTATATCTCAAGGACCGTCTTGAACCTACTCGTAATTTGGCAAGGAACTACCCAAGTTACGCGTCATCTGCCTCAGACGCTAGCTATACGATGTTTTCTCAGCGTGTCAATTGGCGTCATGTTAATCCATCACACGTTTTGCAGACTACATGAGAACTGGTACCCAAACGATGACGACGACCCCGACACCAGGGAAAAGAATTCAGAATCGAAGTCATTCTGTGAGGGTGTACGAGGTGGTTTGGGCTCGATCGTTTGATTGTCGAGCAAACGGGCGCATCTGTCTCATCATGCGTTTATCATGCTGCTTCAGTTCTTGGAGTTTCGGAACTGTTTCGAACGTTCTAAGTTGGTTTTTAGGGCTAGTATTCCGATTAGGAGAGCGATGGAGTGCGGGGCGATAAAGTTTGGTGAGCCTTCTTATTCAATCTGGTTCCCGGAAGTAATTGACCAGGCTGCCAGTTTCGTTCTTCACCCCAAGTCTTGCATATGCAGGCAATGCAATGTTAATTGAGTTGTATGCGTTTTCTCAAAGAAAATTCCGTGCTATTAGTTGGATGGTATAGTGTTCTCATGATTGTTGTCGGCCTTCGAGTTTTCTCAAACTTACTTCTACTGTTCGACGTAGGCTGGGCAACAACTAACATTGGAGTGTTCGTGTGCCTAGGGCAGCGAGGTATCTTTGGTGGAATTCCAACGGGTTTGCATGATGTGGCGACTATCAGAGTCCACCAGTGGCTTACGGTCATCGTGAAGTGCAGGGCGATAAAATTTCTCCTTCCTGTGAGCCCCTTCGGATTCGCTTTTGGTTCCTGTGACCTATTAACTCGGGGGCGCTTCAGGTAGACCCCAGGTGCAGTACGCATACCCTATCGAAAATGCATCACTTCGGAACTACGAGCTATGTAGTAAGTTTCCGAAAGGTCCGAGTTGAAATTAGCTGATAATCACCTGGCTTCAGCGGGCATTGCATCCCAACGACCTTTCGATCCGTTTTGACTTTTACTCTGAAGTGCCCTTCGTTGGTGTCGATTGCTCAACATAGGTCTGCTCTCGACCAAAATTTGAACTCCATGATTCCTATTGACACGGGGCCCAGAGTTGATATCACTCAATCATTTGTTCGTCGATCGACTTGTCCGGGTTTGAACTCCAAAATCGGAGTCAGCGTAAGGAGATGTCGTGATGTGGATATGACGGTTCCGGAACTTCTGTGCGTTCATACCCTGTTGAATTCCAGGTAAGCCTTTCCTTTCGTTGGGTTTCCCAGTGCTATCATCATTGTCACCGCCCCACCTACCTTTGGCTAATCATGTTCTTCCGCCTTTAGGTGCTACTTCTGTCTTTGTAGGGCTTGCGTTGGCTGTTGTCACCAACGAAAGGAAGCCTCTGCCAATTGAGAAGAGAGATCAATTCCAGTCGTTCGGCGAGTTCAAGTTCGAAGTGGGTTGCGAGGTTAGAGGTTAGCGTGCTAACGATGCCTGTACACCAGGGTGTTGCACATCGATGTATGATGGATCCCTCTCGGTCGGACCGATTTTGTGAGTGTTTATTGTTCCCGTTTTATCTCGTTCTCGACCTTATCCCGCTGGTGTTCTTTTAGAATACCCTTGTGGATCTAGACAACCTCATGTCGGCGGCGGGGTTAGACGACTTTGAATCTGTAGCCGATAGCTATGTTAGTCGGGATTGGGTACAATGGTGATTCCGATGTAAGTGCTTTGGTTTTGTTCTGGTCTATCTTCGGGGTGCTGATTCTTCTTCTTCTTTTGGATAGTGGTTTACCCTCGCACTTTGGGAAAATCGCCGATTATAAAGAGGCGAGAATGGCTGATAGTGGCCCTTACTTTGTGTGTCCACCTTCTCCGTTACTGTCATTGGTGTTGGTTAGCTGAGAGTTGCGTCGTTCGTCTTTGTTAGAACTCTGCGTGGAGGATGTACAACTTCATTGTGGGACCGTGGGATGGCACTTGCAGTGGTTGAGGTTCGTTTATTCTTTATTCTTTGACGTGTGCACTCATGTGCGTGTTGGCAGTGTAGTGGTCGGAGGATCACACATACAAGAATGCGATCACCAACGAACTGTTCTTGCTCCTCTCTGCACCAGGAGACGTGAAGTTTGGAAACTTTACCTACCTTAACAATGCTAAACTGGTTCGTCTGCGTTTGCTGTGTCGTGGCAATTGCGTTTCGCTAATTGATTCCGTTGGATTGCCCTTTTTTAGGCGTGGAATTAGTGTAAGTTCTCTTTGTTAGAGTCGAAGCACAGACCGCAAGCTCACAATGGCTTGTTGTGTTACAGTGGTACGCGGAATGGAAATGGCCTCTGGAACGACGATATGAGCACTTGTAAATATAACGAGGCCGTAGGTTTTTCTGTCCTCGTGATGACTGTTTTCTAGTTCTCATCGCATTTGTTTTTTTAGACTCCTTGGACTTATAAGCAGGTACGCTTCTGTCTCTCTTCCAGGCTCCTGATACTCAAGGCTAACTTGATTGCAATAGGGTGTTATTGCTTCTGGTTTAGATTTCCTCGTAAAGACAACAGGCGATAGCTCATATTTTGCCGAGGCGGAAATCAGTTTGGATGCCACGATCACGCATCCTTCGCAGAATGATATTCTTGAGGAGTTTGTGACGATCCTAACCCGGATGGCATCAACTGCGGTGGTGACGGGGTACATTCTAGTGTGAAAGAAACAACTCGTTGCTGGTGTTGACTGACTGTCCTTTTCGACGCGATCTCTAGCTCTTGTTCAAGGTCTGTTTCTTTGGTCGTCTTCCTCGTTCTGATCTGACGTGCTGGGCTATTCAAACAGGGAATCTGGACAAAACATGACCAATATTACCTCGACCATGCGGGTCCTACAGCCAAATGTGCATCGACTTTATGGTGCCAATCGCCTGCCGTCTTCAAGTAACGATCCTGGATCGGTTTGGTATGCACCCAATAACGTATGTATTGTGCTCTCTCTCGTCTTCTTCGTGCTGACGTTGACTTCGTCTCTTTCTCTTCTTTGGTTTTTGCTTTAGGGTGGATCGGTATTATCTGCGTTGCGAGCGCCGGCAGGTTAGAAGTTCATATCGCAGCTGCAGAGTACGGCACTTGTCGAAGTGGATGAGTTATTAGCATGTCGCCTGTATGTCGTGGTATGGACCTTGCTTCGGTTGAAGCTAATACTATCATTTTACCATAACCTCAGCGAGTTCTTGGAGCTGGCCATGACGTCACGCGCTACGAACGCCCTTGGAGCCTCTGCAAGTCTTTTTTAGCTTTTCTCTCAAGTTTTCTCTGCCTATTAGACCGTCATCACACAACTGTTGAACAACCGTAACCGGCCATCTCAACAACGCGTACTTGTTTACACAAGGATGTCAGATGAATACGGCGGAAAGCAGTATCAAGGCAGTTTAGTTGACAAATGTAAGTCGAGCCCAATTTTATCACGATTATTCGACATCTTATCTTCGTGTGGCTATCGGAAAGCTATTGAAGGATCTTCCAAAGGATTTGAAGTTGGGAGAAAGGCTGATGGTAGGGATGGAAGTGCCGAACGAATGAGAGAAGGTGAAGGTGAACAGGGAAACTTGACGGGGAACGTTAGCTCTAAATCTGCACCTGTCTCCGAAGAGATTGGCCAAGGGGCTAATCTGGTCCAGGGGTCGAGCAAGATGGAGGATTATACGGGCGGTACTGGCCTGTAGTAGTTCGTTCCTCGCGAGGATGTCGTTGGATTCGTAGCCTGTAGGCGCCTTCATTTCATTTGCTGTCAAATTAGCTGGTAGTTCTGTATCAGTTCCACTTTTGAGTGGTCGTGGGCCTGATGGAATATCGTAGTACTGACTCATGAATATACTGTACATTATCGTGCTCATGTGTGCAAGGCTGACTGCGCCGCTTCCTGCCGCTCTGTTTGCCAAATCAGCCCAAACCGGTTTCCGGCTACTACTGCCCGTTCCAACACAGCACCAGTCATTGTCAATCTCCATCCTAGCGAACTATCTAATGACCACCACCCTTCCATGGGAAGTCATTGAACACATCCTCCACTTTCTCAAACCTCCGAAAGACCTGCCAACCATCCGTGCCTGTTCACTCGTCTCGCATGGATGTAACTTCCTCATGCGCCCTAAAGTCTTCCATTCAATCACCCTCATTCCATCTGGAGACTTCAATGTCGGTAGCACAACAGCAAGGGGGTTCCTTTCTCTGCTCGAAACTTCACCTGATATAGCCCAATATGTCAAAACCCTCACAATATCCGAAATCGATCTGGGTCCCGTCTCGAGAACCCCGATGATTCATAGACAGTCTTGGGCTAAACGCTGGCTTGACACGGAGTTCTTAGTGGTTATCAAACTCGTAGATCTTGCAACGGAATTGGACACAATCAAGCTAATGCTGCACCACAGAGACTGGATTACCCTAGACAAACGACTCGAACAGGCCTTGGAGGATGTCTTGAAAAGGAGCACCATACAGGCAGTTTCGTTATCCGGGATAAATTTTCTGCCTAAATGGTTTTCTCGGGTATTGAGGAGCAAGCGCCATTTGATGGTATCCTCATTTTATTTCGTGATATCGTTTGAACCCCCTTCGCCGACGAACGCCTCTTTCGCACTGGAGACGTTGGTTGTTGGCCCAAATGTACTGGAACATCATCCACCGATGCGTGTTCTCAACCAGCTGTTGCAACCATCTGGCATGACCTCTAACCTCCGTTTCCTGGATATTGCCATCGATGGAGGTACAGCTTCGAGAGATGAGATCCCTCTCCTTATTTCGTTTTGTTCTATGTCTTTAGAACAACTCGGGTTACAGCTTGTTCCATGTACTGGTACGTATTACCGATGTTTTTAAATGGAACAATCCTTTGATCTCTGTTCACTATAGGTTACGACGTGATGCATCGCGAGATGACACTCGATCTTGAGTCCCTCATCGACATGACTTCCTTCCCTCTGCTTCATACTATCTCCGTCTCTGTCCCGATATGTGCTCCAGGATGTTCTCATGATGAACATTCCTCCGATCGCCTCTTAACCATCCTTCGTTCCCTGGCGGATACCATCCCTTTAAAATCGGGCACCGATTTGAAAATAGAGTTGACTATCTGGTTGAATGCCCGAGTTCCTGTGTTATACGTTCCCTCGGGCGAATTCGTTTGGTCTTGGAAGATTCTAGACTCTCATTTAGAGCGTCTCCTTCAAGGAGGGGTACAAGAGATGGATATCAAGATTTTGGAGGACCCGGAAGGCGTGGAATTGACAAAGGAGGATTTGGAGGGTGTTATATTGAGGACCCACCTTCGACAGACGAGTACAAGTGATAGAGGCACAGTAAGAATATCCAAAGCGTCCGGTTAGTTCGTTTTTAAGTTATTCTCAACTTGTAGATATTGACCCCTCCCTTGCAGAACTCCCGTGTTGGCATCCCGCTTATGGGTCGATGATACTATAATGTAGTAATTTCGCGACGGCTAGCTATATTTGTAAGAAATTGCAGGTGCACCTTTTGTCGTATTGACCATTCACATTCACTTCCAGATAAGGCCTACTCTTCTCTACTGGATCACGCACCGGATAAATTTGAACTTCGCGCTGAAGAAGGTGAATTGGCCATGGCATGATGGGGGTGATCCCGTTCGGAGGTCGAAGGATTCGGAGGAGGATACATGGTGGTAACTATGTCGTTGAAGAGGTTCGTAGTTCTGGATTATGCAGAGCAAATAATTTCAACTCTGTAGGTTCGTCGACCACATCTGTTATAGGGGCACAATACCCATATCAGTTCTCAGATTTTTAGGATGTACACGAGGTGAGTTTAGGGGTCTGGTAATGTTTCAAGCTCCAATTCCAACCAAACGAGTAAAACACAGCCTCTGAAACGATTTCGTTATCTGCCCTAGCTGTCCAAATTCTTCAATACCTACTCGAATGCCTTGGGAACTCATTGGTCATAGCTTCGACTTCCCAAAACCTTCAAGTGATCTATCCATCATTCGTGCTTGTTCCCTCGCTTCACATGGATGCAACGCCCTATGGTCTTTCATTCAATCAACATTACACCATCTAGCTATAAGGACCTCGTGAATACTGGGAGCAAGACGGCGAGGAAGTTTCTTTCCCTGCTCTATCCTGGCAGGCCAATTCGGAATGCAAATGCTATGCTCCGGACCTTGACAAGCATTGTCCCCTCTTCATCTCGTCTGCAGTCCGTCCAGATGGAGATCAACCTCCCACTAGAAGATATCAACATCGTCTCTTGGGCAGAATTGGATAATACATTGATCATGCTCTTACGAAGGGAGGGTGCTCTAGAGACGGTCCAAATCCTCCTTGCTTCTCGGGCGGACTATGCAATCGTGTTCACCTCAATTGCTACCAAGTTACCAAAATCATTTGAGTCGAGGCTAGTCATGTAGAGGCGCTTAGTAGTAGGACTCCCGATGTACCATATCCGAACGATTGATAACGTGATGCCATCAATACACAGTATCCTATCTCCAGGATCTATCAGGATCACAGAGTCATCACATCGCCCATCTTAGCTCTTCCCAAACCCCCACACAAAAGGCTTTCGTGATCATGCGTATACCATTCGAACTCGTCGATCATACCATTCACTTTCTGCAAACCCCTGGAGATCTACCAACTATTCGAGCTTGTACCCTGGTCTCCCATGGATTTAGGGAGCTCATGCTTCCCATCATCTTTCGTTCAATCACCCTCACTCGATCAGGAGACTTTGATTCCGGATGCCTAACGGCGAGGAGGTTCCTTTCGATTCTCGAGACTTCGCCTGACATAGCTCGGTTCGTCAAATCACTGACGCTCTCTGAAGTCAATTTGGGTTCCTTCTCGAAGGGTTATGGGAGTCACGGTCAGCCATCTCTAGCAAGATGGCCTTGGACTCAAGAGCCTGAGTGGATCACAAAGGAGTCCTCGGTGGTCATTCGCCTTCTCAGCATCACTACTGAGCTGGACACGATCAAATTGATGTTCCACCATGAGTCGGGATCGAGGATAGACGAAAGTTTGATGCTGGCTTTGGCGTCTGTATTGTGCAGGAGCTCTATTCAGACCGTTTGGCTAGCAGGTCTGTCTGCTGCGCCTCGGTGGCTTCCCCAAGTGCTTGGGAGGAAGCGCCACTTGATGCTATCATCCGTGCATACGTTGCCTCCGCGTCTTCAAGGTTTCGTTAAAGTTGTCACGGTCGAATTTATACCACCAGCTCCTGCAGAATCTTGCTCATTTGGACTCGGGTCATTGATTATTGGTCCTCAAATGGTTAGAAGCCTTGAACCAGGAGCGCGCTTTCTACCCAACCTATTGGAGTCACCCGCCATAATATCAACCATCCGGTGCTTGAATATCGTCCTTGAAGGGGCCGTTGCCTCAAGGGCCGATTTAACATCGCTCATATTGTCTTGTTCTATGTCCTTAGAACGGTTGGAATTAAAGATCGTTCCGTGTCAAAGTATGTATCATATCTATTGTAGTCTTTCCTGAAAGCGCTGAACAGCTTTTATAGACTACCAAGCCTACCTAGGAAGGTCACTCGATCTTGAGTCACTGTTTGATTTGACAGTTTGTCCCTGCCTTCATACCGTGTCCATTGCGGCGCCGATGTGCTCTCCAGAGTGTCGTTACCACGAACATTCGTCTGATCGCCTCTTGACTGTCCTTCGTTCCTTCATAAAGGCTTCCCCCCAAATGCCTCTCCCACTTCCCAAAATTGAGCTGACGATTTGGCTGAATACACAAGCTCCAGTATCAGACGATTCAGATCTGATGTACGTCGGTCCCCCGCAATTTGTTTGGTCTTGGGAGAAGCTGGACTTGTACCTGGAGGCTCTTCTCCAGGTTGGAGTTCAGGAAATTCGTGTTGACTTTTTGGAAGATCTCAAGAATTCGGAGCAAGCGAGAGGTGTGATGCGGTTTGATTTTCCTCGGGCAAGTAATAGTAACGGAAGAGTGAAATTCTTCAAGTCGTATGGTTGGTTCATCATCACCTCGGTCTTTCAGTACATGAATTGACTTACCCTCTTTAGAGATCCCATGTTGGGAGTCGCATTATATGGTGACCTATTCCTAGTCCGGCGTTGTACTCCAAGTTAGCTATCACAAGGAACTTATTAAAAACAATTCCCACCTCTCTTTTCTCTGTTATGTATTCTAGAGTGTATATGTTATCGTCGTCTACTTTTTCGATGGCAGATTTCAGTTTGGGACGTTGTGGCGCGTTTTTGAATCAAAGTTTGAAGCTTTTTGAAGCCCCGGCCGGCGGCCCGCAAGTGATCCTGAGAGTTGCCTGAGAGGATTCTGGGGGACTGTCACAGCAGATTCTTGTCTTCGCCGTCCAACCTCACACTTTGGTACGGTGCTCTCTCAAGCATTTACCTTGGACGGACTTCTCTACCAGCCTGGTCGGAGTGAGTATCTTTCATCTCAGCATAAACAACTCGTCGATGGTTCAAGTTGTTAGGCTTTTTCTATCAAACAGTCTTCTACTCCCGGGGTAGAATTCGAAATAGTTCGCTCATTTGTAAACACCTTTTCTGAACCATCAGTCCAGGTTCAATTTTCCTTGACATAGGTGAACTTTACGCATCGAACGGTGATCACCACGAGGCTAATGTCTGCCCTTTTTGTTGTTGAAGCGACCAACCAATGGAGTTTCCTCAGGAGCTCGTTGAAGCAATATTCGACCTCACCGACCGCAAAAGTGTTCGAAATCTCGCTCTGACCGCACATCGCTTCGTCCCCTTTTGCAGGCGTATTCTCTTTTCCAAGGTCCGACTCTGTCCGAGTAAACTCTATGGCATCCATATCCAGGATCGCGCGCAGCAGCTCGTGGATATTCTGCAAGTATCTCCCCAGATAACCCAATTCATGCGGGATGTGGAGATGGATGTTGACACCTTGCCATTCCCTGGGTTCGAGGAGCTCCTTTTAGTGTGTATGGCGCACATGACATCTCCCCATCGTGTTGCATTTGACGGCCGGAGGAAGTCATGGGATAGCTTCTCCCCTGAACTTGTTGACGCCATAACAACCATGATACGCAGACCGACACTCTGTGCATGCTCTCTCCTATCTGTAGAGGGATTTCCCTTCTCCGTGTTCAATAATTCCCAATTTCATACCCTGGAACTACGTGAAGTCTCCTTCTCTCTCTCAGGGAAGCCTGCCTCATCACTACTGCCGGTGATTGTCAGGCCTATTCGACTTCGCCACCTGGAGTACGTCACCCCTTCGAGCCCAACCGCGGTTGTCCTATGCAGCGATTCCGTCCAGCAACTCTGTGTCGGTTTCGATTTATCTAATCTCAAGAGTCTCGCGTTGACAATTACGCAACATATTCCTGAGATCGCAACCCTCCTTACAGATTGCAGCAAATCCCTCCAATCCCTCACCTTTTGTGGAGGTAAGTAGCATCAAGCTCTCGTGTGTCTTGCTTCCAATTGACGATCACATCCCAGAAATTGCGGTTGACTTGTCACCTCTCTCTCGTATTCGAAACCTAGTCCTGGATGTCTACATCAATTCAACATCTTTTAAAAATGATACTGCACCACTCCTGGTTAGTATCGATGATAATGCACCATTGCTGGTTAGTATCGCGACATTGAAAACGCTCGACCCGAGCAGATCAATGCTACGAAATGTCACACTGGATTTATGCCTTACAAAAGACGGCATTAGGCTCTTCAGCGCAGATACTTGGCACTCTTTCGACATTACATTGTTCCGCCTTCTCAAAGACCGTCACCCCCCTGGAACAGTCACACTCAAGCTGGGTTCGCTATGGAATGAAGCTACGAGAGATGTGTACTCTGAATTTATGATGAAGCTTCCGAAGTGTCAAGAAGCTGGGCTTCTGGTCCATTCAGTTCGTAAAAATTCTTATAACTTGTACTAAATCCTCTTTGACCTTGCGTGTATAGGCTACACCTGGATCTTGGACTATACGAGCTCCAAGGTAACACGCCCTTTTGAAGAAGTGCATCTATGAAGACCGTAAGCTCACTCATGAAAGTGAGGAATGTGATCTCGCGGCTGATCTCGAGTGACGGACTTCTATCTCTGTATTACGATTCGTGCAGTTGTTATCTTCGTAGGAGTGACGAGCGGGGATTACAAGACAGATATCATATGTAATCTCCCGTAGCTAGTGCAATACGCCTACAAGTTTGAGAATGAGTGTTGTGTTGTTCGAGCACTTACATGTTACAAATCACACTGTTCCGTGTTGGATTATTTACAACGGCTTGCACTTCAGCTTCATCTCGGAGACTACAAGACGCTGCGCAGCGACCACTTGATGGAGATACTTAGAACTCCTTCCTTTCCGCCCCCTCTCGGAGCCCACTCGAAGTAACAGACCGCATCGCTCGGGAGAACGGGACCATGTCCCATGCCAGCCGAGTCATCCGAACCCACCTCTGTTATACAATCTCCAAAAAAAGGCCGATTCAAGGTCTGGGGATGCGTTAATTAACGAGACGAGAACTTTTATTTCAAGACTTCGCCTAGCCATCGGATATGTAGAATTACTAGAGTTTGGTGTCAAACAACACGGGCACGACTAATACCCAGCATTCCGGCACTGTGATTAGATTTCAGAAAGGGTTCTTTACGAGTCGATGGACAAGTAGTATGACTTACACAGATAAAGATAACATCGCCTCCACAAACGCCAGAATTGGGATTACGACGGCAAGCATAGCTGCTATGGCCGGGTGCCGTATCAATAAGTGAAAGCAAGGGTCATCGGAGCCGACTTACACTTAGCCGCTGAACGAATTCTTATACTTGTTGAAGATGATGGAAAGTGCTGGGCACCCAAAAGTGCCGCTAGTGCATGGATTTCCCGTGG
>ML208658.1:6019-19747 GCA_004369065.1 Pluteus cervinus
TCTGGGTTTTTTCTGCTTGTGATAAACAGCTTGATCCAGTTTCCAATTGTAGTAAGCTCAAGAAGGCATTCCAGTAGTTCAACCCTCTCTGCTTCTTTGCCACATTCATCCAGTGCATCAATGACAACTATGAATGGAGCCATAGTTGGTTTATCTGTCAACAATTTCAATGGTTGTTTTAACAATTTCTGAAACAGTGAAGATATGGTATCAGCACCAGACCCAAAGTGTGGGTCACTTTCAACAACTTTGGCCACCTGTTGCCCAAAAGATCTATGTACTAGGGCCAGCCTATAGCAGATATTTCTCAAGAGCTGCAAAGGGTTGCTAAGAGCACTATGATCCCTTCTACAAGTATAAAAAGCAGCAAGTTTACCAGCTGTTGTGAGCTGTGAAGCAACAGTGGCTGCAATAGTGCTTTTTCCAGTACCAGCTGGTCCATAAAGCCAAAATACTGGCTGCCCAGTACTTTGTACCCAAGTGTGAATATCTGCTAAAGTAACAACTTTAGTATCCTTCATGCATTGGTCTCCTGGTATGATCTCAACATAGTTGAGCCTTGCCAGGGTTTCTCTAATTACACTTTCCCCAAGTTGATCTGATGGAAGTTAGAATATGCATATACCAATCAACTGTACACCAACCTTGGAGAATAGCCATATCTGCTTTGAATGCAATGTCAAATTTACCATAGAGATTGTCAAATTTAGAAGAAAGGTCTGAAAATTGGTTGGCTTGTTGAAACAAAACAACAAAGTCAAGGAATTGTTCTACACATATTGATGAAACAATTCTCATGTTCATTGGAAATGTAGACTTACTCAGTGAATTGGATTTGGTAGAGCTAAGCACAACTTTGAGTGATGTTTCCATGTGATCCAAAATCTGCTTGATAACTGGTTGGAGACTGTTGAAATTCTTGAGTTTCTGCATTCCTTCAAAATATGGAAATAAGGTTGTCATCCTTTCAAAAAGATCAGAAAGCTTTTCATAGCATAACTTTTGCTGTTCCAGGATCTAAAGAATGTCATCAATTGTAATAATGTTCAATGAAACTCCAAGGTGTACTCACTCTAACCACAGACTTGATAAGACCTACAACTATTTGGGCAGTTGGATGAAGCTAGTGCATTTGTTAGTATGAAACACCAAGATGGTGACACACTACCATACCTGACTAAGTGGATCTCCAATAGTCATCAATAGGTCAATTGCTGATTTAGCTTTACCCAGGGATTCAATAAGGCTCCCTGGTACTACTATTTGCTGGAGCAATGTGCTCAGAGACTCCTTTAATGATGTTGAGCTATATTTGACTAAAGGAAAGAAGTACCACCTGCCTTCTTGACTGTCAACTTGACAAATGTATTGGGAATGGTATACAGCACCACTATAAGCCATTATTGAGTTTTATCTGTTAATATACCCAACACATCATACCTTCTTGGTTGGACTGTTTCAATATAGACAACATGTCTACCAATGACACTTCAGGCTTGGCCAGGACAATGTTAGAATGGAATGTATGGTGTTCAACTATCTCAACAATGATATGTGTGCCCTGGATAGGGCTGAAGAGAATGTTATCAGCAATCACCACTGAACTGAAGTAGACCTCATACATGATCTTATTAACAGACAACACAACCTCCAGCCCCTCCATCTTGTGGGGAAGCTTCTCTTGATAGACCTTATGAGGCATCACATTGAGAGATTTTGATTGGCCATCAGCAATGGACAACTGAAGGTGACAGTCTGCTCTGAAATTTCCAAGCATTCTCACATCTAATTCCTTGTCACCAAGACCCAGGACAATACAAAGACCACACATACCCATGATGTGAATTAATGCTCTAGGAAAGTCCCACCAACTTCAATATCTCAAGCAGCCCAGAACAAGTGCATGCAAACTCACGCTGCATCAGGATTTGTTTGGTTAGCTGAAGTCTGATTAGTTTTCTTGAAGAAAGACATTGTTTGAAAGTCCTTTTTTGCTCGTTTGTGCTGGCAGTGTGACTATTGAAACCGTGGTGGTGGTACGAAGTCAAGAGATGTGAGGACGTGGCTGACACATGTTGTGAATGAACAAAGCTGATGCGAAACACAGCACAACACCCACAAGCTCGCTCGCCGTCTGAAATGTGAGCCTCTGGCTCTCTGGTGTCGTTCATTCCGTCTCGCCAGCTTCCATCGATAACGAATGTTCTTCTCACGGGAATTGGTGAGCAGGATAACCTGCTGAGGTGGCATGCCAGGCCTGCTCGCCGAAAACCCGACAAATCCAACCCAGGACGACAGCCCAATTATCTCTCGACCGGCATGTCAGGGCACCTAAACCTTGGTCGCTAGGTCGTGTCTCTGGCATTGTGCCCAATGCCATCTAGGCTATACTTTTGAGTGTTTGATTTGAGCAGTCTCATGGAGAATGGAAGCGGTATGGGGCGCCAATAAGGTATAGGAGGCCAGTATTATATTTGACCAATCATTGAGTGTGTCCACTCCACTTATATTCTATATTGTATACCCAAGTGTTGCTAACATTTAGATCAGAATACACGTGGATCGATGGTATACGCGTAGGCTGCGTTGTGCTTGAGAGCCGCATTGGGAGAGGTATAGATGGGTAACACGGGAGCAGTCCCGCCTAGTTAGAAAGACCTGGAGACGATGCCAGGGAGAAAATGCGGGTCAAGACCTCTTGTGGGAGGCGCTACACAAAACTTCTCATTCCGACACGGTCACAGGATATGAAGCTTGGGCCTTAGCGCCTGTTGTCGAGTTCTTCAGTGTCAGCAGTTTGTGTGAACTTGGAGGATCAAAATCCATTGGCGGTTCTGCAAGGGGCTGTTTCGACCGGGTAAGTGGCTGGACAAGTTGATACTAAACTCACGCGCTCATGCCCACACGAACGAGCAGGGGGCACAACGCTCCTCGATTTTCGTTGTGACCTCAACACCATGACCTAACTTTGTAGATATTACCGACCAAACCATCATAGTGCTTGTACTAGATAAATGTAACTGCGTGCTTTTGACAACAACCCGAACACCAGATTTCAAGTCCGGATCGTTTCCTTTGGTCCACACCACCGTGTGCATGTCAGTTCAATCGTGAAGCATTTCTACTTCACGATTGCTTCACTCAAGATCCTAAGTCTTAATATGTCGCTACGAGAGAAGAACCCATGTAAGGATAGAAGAACGAGTGAACAATTATGACGCTGCATTCACCTGGGAGATTGGCAATAGCTCGATACCGAGAAATGACCACCCGCGGCTAGCTGCGCGTGCTTTGTTGTACCTAGAAGAGTCATCCATCAGGAAAAAGATAAAACGACTGCCTATATGCGCAACATACCAGAAACATGCACGACCATCTCACACCGTCAATTGAAGTCAAGAGCGTCAGGGCGCCCAGTACAATTTGATGCTGGTCTCTCCCAATACGTATGATGCACATATTCGTCATTGGGGAATAATACTTGACTGTATGCCATTTTGAAGATCAGTTAACGCGCATACACCCGCAAGACTACGCACCATTCAACGACAGTCCGATAGCGCCCCATCCTGTATCTCCAAAGTTCGCAATTGTACTCTGCTTTATTGCGAAGTGAATACTCTTGCCGTCTAGTGTCGAGGCTCCTGGTTTAGTCGCAGCAGCTGGGATGAATTCGACGAGGAACCATCGATTCTAAGGACCTTTGCGTATTTCAATCCGCAGTGAGAGAAAAGAATGCTGGTTTGACTCACCTTGAATCGTACCATTTTGTATATTCGTCAAATTATAAGCCAATGATGTGCAACGCGTCGAGCATGCCAAAGGTACGAGACGTGTTGCGTTGGTCGGAGACGAAGGTGTCGAAGCGCCCTGGGAAATTTCTGGGAAATTTCGATGCACTATTCGCTTTTCCGCGTCCACCATCACCTACCTCCTAGCCCCCACATTCGCACAACGATTCGGGGTTGCTAAGGTCGTAAATCTCGCAACCGTGCATATACGTCCAAAGTGCCCATACGACTAAAACGAATTTGAGATAGCAGGACTCTCCAGTTCCGCGAAACCAATTCTTTTCTAGGAGACGCCCATCTTTCGGCGTGTTCTGTGCTATATTGCTAGAATAATACTTCACGGAGAAACACTTGGCGTCGTTGCTTCCTTAATATCGATGTCGACACCGCGGCACCAGCGTTGAGCTTCTTATTTGGTACGTGCGGTCCTCATCTATCTGGTACTATCTGACACCAACGGTCAATGGATTAGTACTAGTAGCCAACACGGTCTTAGATCTTAATCGTAGGCACGGGCCGTCCAAGGCAAATCCTCCGGCACCGTCTCCCTGCATCTCCCTCAGTGAGGCTGGATGGTTGGCCTAGAGCTATGACTCTGAGGAGGTTAATCATCAAGACCTCTTCCGTGGGGCTATCACCATCACCACATGAGGACTAACGAGCATATCGCAACGAAGATCGTCTTATTGTTTGACATGGCGTTGGGTTTTCCTGTGGGTCCACATTCACCTAAAGTTATTTTCAAGACTGATTCGACCATACGCGCATATAGGCCATGTCTAACAATGTAGCAATCTGTGGAAAGTGCAGATTATATTCACTGCGCTTTCTCTTATTCTTCCCTGCCTTGCAGGCCTACCTTGACACGTTCGAAGCGCTGCCTACGCCAACTTTCGCCAAATTACCTCAGGAGGGTCAAGAGGCGTTCTGAGACGCATGTTGCTTAGCACGCCTCCGAAAATTCGATTTCATCGAAGCGGGATGTAGCAACAAGACGGACGAAGCAATCAAAGGTGCATATATGCGGTTATTATCCGAGAAAATCCGTATCAATCCTAACTCATGCTAGATCTAGGTTCCGTACCGGAAGATTTAATCTACCAACGCTGCTGCGCTTGCAACACTTGCTTCACTGATAAGTTACCTTTCGATTCTATTTGAAGCGCCCGGCGCTTTCAGTTCCTCCAAATCGCCTGATAACACCCAAACTCAGGCCCAAATATCGGACTGTCTGGGTGCTCCTCGTCTTCGACGACTGAAGCCACTTCCTCGAACGACGAGACGTAGCAAAACCGCGAAACACTCACGGTTGTTGATACTGTAAAGCTTTGAAGAGGGGTGGATGTGGTGGGATGAGCACTTTGCCACCAACTCTGGGGGCGTTTATATCTTTCCTCGAGCTTAAGCTCTTTTGGGAACGAAGGTGTGGAGGTATCGTCTTGTCGGAGACCCCTTTTGTTATTTCATCATTTGTTGATCAATTTATGTACGTTCTGAGACCGTGTTTCCTTGGCTCTACCGTCGTCTCAGGTATGTCCTAGCTCTGGCCTTTTTGCTCGTATCTAATTCTGATCTCTCTCTCGTCTCAGCTTTTTGCCTTTTTGCGCACCCTCCCTCCTCTCCCTTGTCTGCGAGAATCGAACTCAGCTAATGTATCCTGCTATTTCCCTCGAGCTTGAACAGAGACTATCGGAGATTGGCCAGCGTGCATCTTTTCTGTCTTGACAGGTCATGCCTGACCCGCGTTTGGTACGTATCAGCTTTTGCCTCGTCTCTCCCCCTCTTGCTTTCTAGTTCGCAGTTTCTAACGACATTTCTCTCTAGATTGTTCCAGAGTCGCTGACTGAGCTCGAGCGTGAAGACATCGTCAAGTACTTCAAGACCATACCAGCAGCCGAGCAGATGGAGACAAACCACTTCGATTTTGTGCGCCAGGAAACGCCCACCTGGTTTGTCAAGTACGGCGACAGCGACCTTTTAGACGAGGCCAGTACTCAGTTCTTTTCTACACTCTCGCCCAAGGGGACAGCTCGGCTCCTCGCATATCTGCGGTCTACGGCGTTTTCCGCGAAGGGTACTATTTCTTCGTCATGGAGAAGATAGACATGCCTACTTTGGAGACTTCCGACATTCCAGAGACAGAGGCCGTACAACATGTCGCTTCTGCTGTCAGATGGCCTCTTGACCAGATGCCTTTGGTTCCCAATACCGTCTTTGGTAGGATTTCAGCCCGGAATACGCGTGTCTGGCATCGGTTCTTCAAGCATCACGAGGCGCCAGTAGCCTTCGTCAGCTCCGAAGCAATCAGTAAGTACATCAACAAGGCATGTATTTCACCCTTGACTACTTTGAGGCTTGCTGCTGAACAATTTACTCTCGCTCAGGCACTTTCACGCCGCCCGGGGACTCGGACGCCCATCTCTTTGTCGAATGATCTCGCTATCTATCATGCTGACATCTACAAGCACAACTTCCTCTACGACGTCTCTAACGTCACGACTCGACCTATCTGCGTCATTGACTTCCAGTACATTGGCGTGCTCCCGAAGCCCTTTCAGACGTTCGGCTTTTTCAATATCGGGAGTTCCTTGGCTGTCGGCGTTGGCAATTACCTTGGTTATCAGCCGTCTGATATTACCGACGCGCTGACGGCGGCCTCGGGTTTGCTCCTGCGGTGTGCTGGGATAGCCAGCCTGGGTAAGTATACGTCCTCTATAATCAGCATTCAAGCGGAAGCTTACACCTCTTCATAGGATTGAATGAGCTTGGTGAGCATGCTTGACTCGGCGAGCGTCCAGCCTCTTCTTGGTATCCGTTGTAGCATTTCAATGCAGTATGTATTACTTCTAACTTCCGAATGTATCCATACATCATGTATCGCTGGTCAATATGATTGTGAAGTCTAGTCCCACCAAGCTATAGCCTTGAACTCTGGCTTCTTTGATTCCCGCTCGAGCGCCCGCCGCTGCTCAGATACCCAGACCCGTTTCATCTTCTCGATAACTTCGTCCGTTACGCCCTTCCATGATCCATCGGATATTTCAACTAACACTGAGAGCGCCAAATCCTACCCACAGACTTGATGACTTGTTGCGTCACATCTTTCCATTGGTTCTCCCCCTCCCCCTCATTCTCCGTCTCTCTTTGAACGCTCTCAATCACATTAACATCGAACCGATCCCCAGCCCACTTCCCGCCTGTAATATCATACTCCAGGGTAGAATCTCCATCGCTTGACCAACAGATATTCGTCAGAAGGATCTGGTCAACGCCACCGATGTTCTTGGCTTCAAACGTCTGCAAGTCGATATAGACCTTCTTCGTCAAATTCCTCAAAACCCAGGTTTTGTCTTTTGGATATGCAACACTAGCTTCCGCTTTGACAACCCGAGATGGGAAACCCGATACTTGTGTAAACTCGCTTAGAGCATGATGGTATAGTACCGAGTCGGAGGTCTGCAACGAAGCTAGTTCGGTAGGGGTAAGGAGGTTGGAAGGCAGACCGCCAGTATCGGCATAGTCTCCGATACAGACGATGCGGTCGCCTGCCCATCCACCGATGATGAGAGGGGTGGGAGCAGGAGTAGGCGGACCGTCGCGGTTACGGCGTCTAGGCACGCGGTCTTGTTCATGCAACGCGATGTCGTCCTCTTCCTCAGAGAGGTACGCGTCAGATGAGTCGGACTGTGCGGCGCTAGCAATAGCACTAGCGTCAGACCCATCTGCGGTGGTGGCTGTAGCATTGGAACTGACATCGCCCAGAGTGGCGGGAGGAGAGAACACGCGTGGGGGGAGTGGTTCAGATGGAACTAAGAGACGGTAGAAGACGTTGCAGGCTGATCCAGAGCCCCAGAATTCACCTAGTTTGCCTAGGTGACCTGAGCGCTCGCGTTTATCGACATTAAGAAGCATCCAGTATTGGCCCATGGTAAGAGGAAGAATGTAGGTTCAGAATTGGATCCTCATCCGTTTTTCCGTCAGGCCTTTATACCCCCCAAGGCGCGTGGTATGAACCCTTCGTTAGTGTGGGACGCAAGCATTCAAATGACTCACCCAATGATTCCGTTCCGCCTTGCAGGCCTGGATGGTAAATCGGATTCCACGTCGATGGTGTCACTGACCAATGACCAAGTTTTTACGTGCTCGAAGCAATGACTCGGCTGCACAACAGCGATCGCGACGCAGTTGTCCTGCCTGAATTTCCCAAGGGCCCAATATGGAATGACCAGAGCTTTGAGCCTCCGAAGTACGGTGTATCTGTGGAACCCATAGTTGGGGAGCAAACCAGCAATATGTCGAAAGCAAAAGTTGGTGGAGTTTAGAGTTTGCGCAGTTGAAACTCGCAACTCAATTCACTTTGCCAGGGTGGTCGATTCACACGCCTCTTGACAGAAACCGCAGCATTCAGCGCTTCAGCACGCTATGAACGCGCACGCACTCCCAGAGGAGCTTTGGACTCACATCTTCAAATATCTTCCTCATGAAGCTCTCAAAACGATGGGTTCGGTTGATAGCATTTTCCGGACATATGTCAGCTCATTAATCCGCCGAAGACTAACAGTTTGCAGCCTCTTGCCCGAAAACATCAAGAACGCCAAATTAATTCTCGGGTACACTCTACTTATTTATTCGTAGTTCATTTTTGACCCGTCGGGGACTGCTTTGATTCATATATAGGAACCCATACTTGGCTCGACAGGTCACCAATCTCCGTCTGCGCCCTGTAAACTACGTTGCCGCAGATCAAGTAGAAGCATGGACAAGCCTCTGGCTTATCACGGCCCCAACATTTTGGAGTGTTCTCAAACACTTCAAATGGGCACATCCCGTTTTGTCGTGGCGATATTATCGTCGATCCATCGAGGATATCCGAGTTTCAACCAAAGCCATCCCTCTCCTCACTCACCTCCAAGAAATCACTGTGGTCCCTTTCTTTCATCGAAGAAGCTCATATATCCCGCCGATCGCACCGTATCGTGCCATCTGGGCTGGTCTGAGGACAGAACACCTCCAGAGACTAAACTTGCAATTGTGGACGCCTGGATCAATGCAGATGATTTCCGAGGCAATGAGGAGCACCCCTCCCGCTGTTTTCACCTCTTTGCGAACTCTCACGTTGGACGTTGGGGTGGAGCGAAACATGTACACGGAACTACAAGAGGATTTGCGAACTATCTTGGATTGCGGAAGACCCTCTCTTCGCTCTTTTGGAATCGCCTTCTGCACTGGCAGTCACTTTGCCGATGTCGTTGGTGCTTTCGGTATCTTTCCGAACTTGAGTCAATTCCATTTCCAAGCATCTTTCCTCCAACACGACGAAAATGCCCAATTACTTAGGCAGCATCTCCTTCCTTTCTTCTTGAAGCACAAATCGACATTGACGAAATTGCAGTTTTCGATGCTTCCACTTTCTCCTACAATCATT
This sequence comes from Pluteus cervinus, assembly GCA_004369065.1. Lineage (NCBI taxonomy): Eukaryota > Fungi > Basidiomycota > Agaricomycetes > Agaricales > Pluteaceae > Pluteus > Pluteus cervinus. The sequence goes on from ML208658.1 coordinate 15,236, forward strand.
CAATCTATATTTGGACGTCATGACGATAACGACAATTCTGCTCTCAAACTGGAAGCCTTCACTCTGAGATACCACTTCCCGAATCCTTCCCGAACTGAGCATGAGCAGCCCGTGCGGATGCCAAGTTTTCGAATGTTCGCGGATACCCTAACCTGTTTGACGTTGGTTCCGATAGACTACCGCGAGGGGTTGTATTACGACGATGTGAAAGTGTTACTTGGCAGCCTTCGTCGATCGAACCGTACTATTGGATTGAAGAGGCTCTGGATCTGCCTCATGTCTCTAAGTCCAGAATTGTTGGACTTGATGGCAGGGTCTTTGACAAACTTGGAGAAGTTGAAGGCATATCATGGGATACTGGTTGGGGAAAAGGACCAGCAGACGGACAACAAGGTTAGTTGTCATCGGCCCTCTTCTCATGGGTCATTAACACCGCAACGTTTAGGAGGGGTTTTTGGAGAAGATGAATTCTAGATTTTACCCTCACTGGGAGCTCCGTTACCTCGATATAAAGTCATGGACGGAACACGATCGTATTCCGGCCGATTACCTGAAGAGAATCATCCCCTCTTTGAGGGAGGTTGGCACAATTGATTGGGAGGATGTGGACCTGAAAATCGGACCTTGGTTCTAAATGGGAGTGTCACTGAGAAGAGAACGATTTTTTTTTGAGGAGGGACCTATGGTTAGGTTTGCCTCCCACAACTCCATAGAGATAGTTATATGTAGTGAGAGACCGGATGCAGGGGAGTTGCCGCAATATAAGAGCAGCCTCGGGGGGAACAACATTCACATATCAACAGTCAAGAGGCAGTTTTGAGAAAGGCTGATCCATTCTTTAAATCCTGGATTCTGGAGTGATGTCTGTGTCCAGAGGACGTGTTTCTCCAGCTGATGTGCTGCCAAACTCGCGTCCACCACGATGCTCCTCGATGTTCGTTGTGACCATAACAGTATGAGGATCGATCTTTGTAGATATCACAGGACCGAACCATCGTAATGCTTGTATTACAACTGCGGTGTTTTTGACAACACAGGGTTAGTGGAGGAATGGTGCTACCGTGTGCGCGTCAATTCAATCTTGAAGCATGTCAATTTCGTGATTGCTTTGCTCGAGATATTTGTCATAAGATTCCTGATAGGCCGCTGCGGAAAAAGGACACATGTAAGGAAACAAGAATGAGTGAACGTTTATGACGCTGCATTCACCTGGGAGATTGGCAAGAGCTCGACACCGAGCAATGACCACTCTGTTGTGCTCAATCGCAACCAGCTGCGCGTGCTTTATTGTACCTAAACGAGTCATGCGTCAAAAATAAAAGCACCAATACGATTAGATATACTGTATGCGCAGCATACCAGAAGCATGAATTACATTGGGGAGGTATCACACCGTCAACTGAAGTCAAGAGCGTTAGGGCACCCCATGCAATTTTATGGTGGTCCCTCCCGACACGTATGATGCATATACTCGTCATTGGGGAATAGTACTTGACTATATGCCATATAACACGTCAGTTAACGTGCATACACCCACAGTACCCAGAAGAATACGCACCATTCAACGAAAGCCTTCCGATAGCACCCATCCTGTATCTCCAAAATTCGCGATCGTACTCTGCTTTATCGCAGAATAGATGACCTTCCCGTCTAGTGCAGATACCCCTGGTTTAGTCGCAGCAGCTAGGATGAATTCGACGAGGAACCATCGATTCTATGGCCTTGGCATATTTCAATCCGCAGTGATAGAAAAAAAGCTGGTTTGACTCACCTCGAATCGTACCACTTTGCGTGTGAGGTGCGTCTAGAAATGCAGGTTGACGCTGTGCAAGACGTCGAGCATGCCAAAAACTCGAGCCGCTTGCAGTGTGTTCGCCGTCCAAGACCCTGACCATAAGCGCCCAATACCAATTTGTGTTTATCGAGCGCTCATCACAGCCACCTTTGATCTGCTTCCAGTCCCCACTTCCATTTGCGATTGACTCAATTGACATTGAGAAGGCTGTGTATCTCGCAACCGCGCGTGCGCGTCCCAAAATAACTATAAAAATGGCGCGTCCCAAAGCCATTTCGAACCCCACAGCTCTGCACTGTAACCCGCACATCTTCGCTCATCTCAACAGCCTCAACTCGACTTACTCAAGTCTCAATCAGACGTGATACATCATGGAGAACACAATCCAAATTGCTGCTGCTGACCATCCTATCAAGTCGGTGACAATCTTTAAATCTGCAAAGGGAGAGATTGTTCGGACGTTTGATCTGGACCTAAAAGTATAGTCGTCGTCTTTGTCCTTCGCGGTCTCAACACTTCTAACATCATCACCTGCAGGCCGGTCAAAACAAAATAGAAATAAGCGGACTCTCCAGTTCAATCAACACAGACTCTGTCCGTGTTTCCGGTCTAGGAGACGCCCGTCTTTTCGACGTAGTCTGTTCGCTGTCTCCTCAACGTTCAGAAACAACTCAAGATGCAACCAATTCTCTCAAAGAACGTAAAGTCTCTTTGCAAAACGCGAAAGCGATCCACCAACAGGAAGCTGAACTGTTATATTCGTATGCAAAGACTCTAACGGGGGAACATGTTAAACCGGAACAAATGACTGCTTTTTTGGCGGGCTACGGAGAGCAAAGTAGGAAGTGTGGTGCTGCGGTGAGTACCTATATGAAATGCGTCCTTTTGGGGTATACTGACGTGGTTGACGGGAAGGTTGAAGCCATTGATCGTGAAATCAATGATATCGACACAGAAATAGCTAAAGTTAAAGATAAAAGCGCAACTAAAGTCGGTTCTTCGCGAGGCACAGTCACTGTTGTCATCGGTACCGATATCGACGATACCATCGAGCTTAAGCTCACTTACAGTACGTTCATCCCTTTCACCTCTGTTCTCCCTTCGTCTAACGCAACCTAGTCGTCAGCAACGTCTCTTGGACTCCGGCCTACGAACTACACGCGCAAACCGTCAAAGGCAAACCATCCAACACCGTCTCCCTCCAATATCGAGCCAAAGTGAAACAATCCACCGGCGAAGACTGGACCAACACCTCCCTAACCCTAAGCACGGTCTCTTCCGACACCTCTGCGAAATCCATCCCGGAATTGGCCCCTGTAAAAATCAGGCCACAGACAGTTGGGTATGGAGGTCCAGCCCGTCCACAGATGCAACAAATGCAGATGATGCAACAGCAGCAAATGATGCAGCCGCAGCAGATGGCCATGCAATCGAGAGCAGCAGCCCCTCCTCCTCCCGCTGCACGACGCAGTGCTGCTGTTCGTACTAGTTCTTCTAGTGTTGGCGGTGAAGAAGCAGCGGATGATGATTCCTTTTCCGTATTCGAAGATTTGTCGTTACCTTCCTTGACGGAACCCACGACGGTGGTCACTGAAACTCCTATGGCTATATCGTATTCGGTTCACGGGAAATCAACCATACCTTCAGATGAGAAGGATCATCAAGTGTCGATCGCCGTGTTACCGTTTGAAGCCCAGATCTCGTATGTGACGATTCCTAGGATCGAACCTTGTGTTTATTTGCAGGTGGGTTTTTGAATTGCTTGTGTGGGGAGCATGCTGACAATTTTGAACCGCATATAGTGTGAAGTCAAGAATACGAGCGAGTATCGTCTCTTACCTGGACCCGTCACCGTCATTCTGGATGATAGCTATGTCTCCAAAACTTCCGTGAACGTACGTTTCTCTCTATCCCTGCTCCCTACCCCTGCTCACACTTTCTGACCTTACAGGACGTCAACACCGGCGACACTTTCAGCTGCACACTGGGAGACGACACCTCTACCAAAGTAACTTACAGTCGAACCTCCAAAACTGTCAAATCCGGTGGAGGTTCTTTCGTTGAAGCTGTCAACACGACGACTTACACGACCCGCATTACCATCCACAACAAACATCAATTCCCTATCGAACACCTACTCGTTCGAGATGTAATACCCACCTCTGACGATAAACGCGTCAAAGTCATCTTGAGGCGACCTGAGGGCTTGGCCGGCGCAAAAGACGGAGAGCTGGTTGACGTCGGTGCATCTGGAACTTCGAATGCCGGACTCAAAGTTGGTTGGGAGAAATTGACCGATGGGAAAGGAGGTGAGAAGGAGGGTAAGTTTGAATGGAAGTGGAATGTGGATAGTGGTGCGAAGGTCAAGTTGGAAGCGGAGTGGGAGGTTAAGGCTCCTGCGGATATCACGACGACAGAGGTTGTTAGTTATCCAGTGAAGGGTAGGAATAATCCGTGGTCGTAAATGGTGTGTGTATGAGTTGAGCGGGGGGGGTTGATTTACTTACTGTACGGAAGGGGTGTAAATTTAGTGTAGTTTTATAAGGGGCATGGTGTTGTGTAGTGTAGGGTGATTTCTTCGGATGTATTGTACCATGTACCATTTCTTTATGAATAGCGAGACTTGCGGACAGTATGGGCCAAGCACAATTCCGTGGCAAGTCCGAGTCCGAGGGACCTCTCCCTGTCTGTACCACAAGTTATAATAAGACTCAGAA
>ML208659.1:6649-30255 GCA_004369065.1 Pluteus cervinus
CTCGTGCCCAGATGAGATTTCGTCCAGTTAAGCAGATCGACATTTCCTCACATACACACTTCTACATTCAAGTCTAAAGGAAAACGTCTCTTTGATATGTTGACAGGCATGGGCCGTTCAGTCCCAGGGAGTTGACTGAAGTTGAGGCACCCCGTCCGCTCTACCCACCAAGACTGCTACAAGGAGTCACACGAGTGTACTTGTCGTTGTTGTTATGCCTCGGGTGTTGCGAAATCCGTGCCATGGGAGGTGAAGGACGATCTAGGACGATTCGGGCGCATGCCAGGTGCACAGCCACTCCAACGCGTGATACGCGTCGCGACGCGTTACTCACCCAAATTGGGACAAATAAGACGCTCCCGACTCACAGTCGTCCATACAGCTTGACCTGACGGGCGCTGGCCCAGTCATGCAATTTCATCTCATTGTTCAAATCCAAGCACGACATAGATGAGCTCACCCATCAATCCTTATACATCTACAAATTCATCCGACTACTATGAAGAAGAGGATTCTGCCTTCTTGGAAGCCTTGAGGACGGCTGTGTTGCCCGGAGATAAGGCGCCATCTCAGGACAAGGGAAAGGGGAATCAGGAATCGGGGAATGGCTCTGGTGGAACGAAGGACGTGGAGAAGGACGAAGACGACGAAGACTCTGACGACATGAAGGAGCCGACTCCGCCCCCTGCCACGCAGCCTTCGTTGAAGAAGTACAAGCTCGAAGCAATCAACCGTGCTCGACTCAGGCGTGAGGAAGAGGAACGACAAAGACAGGCCCAGGAAAGGGAGGAAGACAAAGAAACAAACCTCCCGGCTTCCCAATCCTCCTCTTCTGACGGCAGTATCTTCGACTACAAGGACCCTGAAGTTGTAGCTGCAGAAAACGCTCGTGCTAGGGTACAAAGAGCTCCCGAGAAGAGGAAAGCCGACGCTGACGATATTTATGGGGCTTCTCGTTTCGACGGGTTTGGAGACTATATGCGCAGGAAGAGAGCAAAGTTGCAGATTCAGAATGCCGAAATTGACAGCTCTGAGGGACGTAGAGACAACAGAATATTCGAGGGACTTGCCATCTATGTATGTGGTAATCTTTTTTCTTCCACAGGTAACTAATGCAATGTTCGCAGATCAATGGTTATACACAGCCATCTGTACAGGAATTACGCCAGTTGATTGTGCAGCATGGCGGCACTTTCCAGCCTTATCTCGACAGGAAATCTATCGTGTACGAAGCCTTTCGTGTTTATCCCGTCTTTCGGACTGACCCTTGCTATAGTACGCATATAATCACTTGCTCTCTCACAGCAGCCAAGATCAAAGAATTCAAGAACATGAAAGTAGCACGTCCAGAATGGTTGGTCGAGAGCGCAAAGGCAGGGGAGCTCCTTCCTTGGAAGGACTTCATCTATTCTACAAACCAACGACCGGAGAATGTACAAGGGACAAAAGTCGTGTCGAAGCAGAAGAGCATTTCCGTGTTCCCCAAAAATCACCCTTTTCAGGACTTCGAGACTGAATCAGGATATGGTGGGACTCAGGATGAAGATTCCGATACCAGCTTTAACATTTATGACATTGACTTGGATCCAGTCAAGCCCTCGGTCTCAAAAGTTGGTCGTGTTATAGCCAATCCCAAGACCCCTCCTCGACCCGTTTCCGCGGCGACCAAACGACTTGCACCTCATATAGCCCCCGTCTCTCCATCCAAACGGCCACGCATATACCCACCCGAAGAGACCTCAGCCAACGCTTCCACTACTGCAGATATACCGCGCTATGCGGCACTTGACTCTAACCCTAACGCAAAACGTGTCATGGCTAACCCAGAGTGGCGGGCTGCCCACACAAGTGTTGCATCTGACTTCATCGAGGGGTATTACAAGAACTCACGGTTACACCATTTGGCTACGTGGAAAGCTGAATTGAAGAGTCTAGTCGCTGAAGCTCAAGATAAGGCGGAGAGCGATGGCCTTGCTGTTGGGGATCACCACCGGTCTCATACACGCAACGCTTCGGATGACGATGTTAGTATGCGTGGGGCCGCACTCGTCATGCAATCACCACACCGGAAAGATAAAGGCAAGGCGAAAGCCCATGACGAGTATCCGAAAGAAAGGGTGATTATGCATTGCGACTTTGATTGTTTTTTTGTTTCAGCTGGGTTGGTTAGTCGACCAGAGCTGAAAGGAAAACCGGTTGTCGTTTGCCATTCTTCGACGACTGGGAACGTTAGTCTCAGTACGAGTGAGATTGCAAGTTGTAGTTATGAAGCGAGGAAGTTTGGTGTCAAGAATGGGATGAGGTGAGTCCGACGTGTGCGCAGGGGGATGTTGTGCGAAGCTAATGCAGAGTTCTTGTGATTAGTTTGCAGCAGGCTAGGAAATTGTGCCCACAAGTGCAAACCATTCCATACGAATTTACGAAGTGAGTCGTCCTTATCAGTAATGTGATTTCATGGTGCTTATATGCTCGAAGATATAAGGAATTCTCCCTGAAGTTCTACACTATCCTTATGAAACACGCCGACGATTTGCAAGCGGTCTCAGTTGACGAAGCCCTCATCGACGTTTCCAACGCCGTGCATAAGCTCAAGCGTAGCCAACAGCAAGAACAAGACCCATTCCAAACACCACAACGAGGCCCTGCATCAGATCCTGCCAAGGACCTCGCTGAACTCATTCGCACTGAGATCAGACAAGAGACAAGTTGCGAAGGTCAGACTCGTCTCTCAGTATCTTGTGATAACATATTTCTGACCCCACATACGCATTTAGTCAGCATTGGGATCTCTCATAACATCCTCTTAGCTCGTCTTGCAACGCGAAAGGCCAAACCCGCCCAGTCCTACCACCTTCTCCCAGCGGAGGTCTCCTCCATCCTGGCTCCATTGAGTATCTCCGATCTTCATGGTTTCGGGCACTCTATCAAGCAGAAAGCTCAAGAGAAGTTGGGTGCAACCACGTTGGGCGAGCTGGCGAAGAACAGTAAAGCGGTCTTGTGTGACGCCCTTGGACCGGGGAATGGAGAGAAGTTGTATAATGCCATTCGTGGTGTGGACGATAAGCAGTTGGAGTCGGATAAGCCCAGGAAATCCGTTTCTTGTGAGATTAATGTGCGGAATCTTCTTCTCCACTCTGCCTGAAATTTTCGCTGACGCGTCGACTCTTAGTATGGTATCCGGTTTGAGGATAACGAACAAGCAGAGGTTTTTGTACGCCAGATGGCAACGGAAGTTGCGAAGAGGTTGAGAGAAGTGGATATGTTGGGTCGGTCGATTACACTCAAGGTTATGAAACGTAGTCCTTCTGCTCCAGTTGAACCATCCAAGGTAATCACTTTGCGTTATGGGTTGGTATTATGGGAACTCATAAAACCCTCCAGTTTTTGGGACACGGTCCATGTGAAAATTTCAATAAACAAGGACCTCTAGTCGCACCGAACAACAAAGCTACAAACGACGAGCGGATTATAGGTGATCATGCTTGGCGGATGTTGAAGTCTTTCAATTTTGATCCAAAGGATTTACGAGGGATTGGGATACAACTTCAAAAGCTGGAATCGACCAAGGCTACTGCGAAGTCCAATGCTGGTACGGGGACGGGAAGCGTACTGCCGTTCAAACCAGTTGTTGCTTCTGCGAAATTTGCAGTTCCGGCACCACCGCCCATCAAGGTCCCACAGGAAAAGCTCAGTTTCGCTCCTCCTGTTGGGAATAAAGCCAGGTCTACGAGTGCTAGCGTTGGTCGTTCGACTTCCTTGGCTCCAAAAACATCATCCTCCATCACTATGCCACCACCTGCTGCCGGTCCCTCAAAACCCCAACAGAGGGCCGTCGCCTCCACCTCTAACGCCCCCAAAAAACCCACATCAGAATTGGAATTGCCTACATTTTCGCAAGTTGACAGAAGTGTCTTTGACGCGTTACCACCCGAAATTCGTCAAGAACTGGAACAGGAATACAAACGACGCTCAGATTCAGAACCGCCCGTTATTCCACCAGATCCATCCCCTCCTACACGCAGGTCAATCATCATTCCTGGCGTCAAAGCACCACTTCCCAAACGAACTTCATTATTCCCCAAGGGAAAACCCAACCCCAACTACAAGAAAATAGTTCAACAACTCGCACCGCGCAACGCTCCGAGCATCTCACCACGTCGTTCCAAACTCTACAACATCATTTCCGGTCTCAAAATCGCTAGGAACCCATTATCCCCCGTTCCACAACAACGTCTTGGACTTCGAATTGCGGATTATAAACTCCGTGAAATAGATATCGATCCAGATGTCTTTTTTGCGTTACCGGAAAAGGTGCAACGGGAACAACTCATACGTGCGAGGTTGTTGAAGAAGAACGTTGAAATCCCTGAAACACCATCTCAGTTGTTGAAGTTGAGGCCTAAACCGATTGTTCATCCGCCTGGTTGGGAACCCTACATTGCACCGCCGCCGTATGCTCGTTATAAAGTCGTTCCTTTCATTCGTCAACAAGGGCCTACACCTCATGAAAAGATTTTCTTCGCAAATGTCGAGGATATTCAACGGATCGTAGAAAAATGGGTTAGGCGTCATCGTCGTTGGGCACCAAACGTGAAGGATTTGGGGTTCTTGTCAAAGTACCTCCTTCAGGCGGTGGATAAAGTGGAAGCCACGGACGTGGATCTGGCGAATGCGATTGCGATCATGAAGTGGTGGATGCTATTGTTGAAGCGGCATTGGGGTGCAGAGGAGCTGGATGATCCGGAATTTGATACAGAGAGTCAGGTTAATCCGGTTGGGAAGGCTTGGTGGGCTGCGTTTAGGAATATTAAGGATCAAATGGATGAGATAGCCAAGAAGAAGTGGGGTGGGAGGTTGTCGTTGAGGTGACCTCGGACGTGTTTAATCTACCCATAAGCACGTATCTATTCGTAACTTATCAACTTTTTCCTTGTAGTACCTTTTAGAATCAAATCTTCATACGAAAGAGAGGTTTTAGATGATCATAAACTATAATTTTCCTAGACTACGGTACATCGGGATACAGTTATACAAATCGAACGCTACAATCCGTGCCACTCAACAAAATACTCAAAAATTATGGCCCCGAGGCCTCCCAATCGCAGGCCTCCTTAGTTGATAGATGTTGGTGTTTATACCCAAGAAACCCTCTTTCAGATTCATCTCCCGCATCTCGACCATTCCCAATCGATTCCTTGGACCCCCCACTAATAGTCATGTAAGATAAACTCGATGTCGACGAGTCGGATTCCCAACGTCGTTCCGATTCGTCCGAGTCAGAGTCAGAGTCCATACCAGAGCGACCGGCATTGTATTTAACCCTTGGAACTGCCGAGTTCAAGGAGAAAGTCGAATCACTTCGATCGCGTTTCGCCTTAGGAATAGCTACAGGTTCCGTCCGAGGCACCTCGATAGATTCAAGCCGTGCGAGCCTTGCTTGAGTGGTCGCCGGTGGCTTAGAAGTTCCTTGCTGTACAGTAGCAGGAGAGGTTGTCGCCCGACCAAAACCGATGGGATCCGGTTTCAAAGAAAGATCCAAGTCCGCCAAAGCCTCAGTTAAATCCTCCATAGATCTGATAACCCGCAATTTCGTCTTGACTTGAACGTTGTATTTCTCTGCCCAGGACTTGAGAGAAGTCAGAGATGCTCTTGATTTAAGGCCTCCTTCCGTCGTCGCTGGTTCAGCCAGAGCCCAGGCCTGAGATCGTAAGTAGGCGGGGGAACCAACAATATCACAGGTCGATCCAGACGACTCCAGTTGCTGCGGAGCAGTACCAACGTCGGCATTAGCCCGTTCCGCCGAAACACAGGAGACCGCAACTTGAGCTACCGGAGGAGTGACGAAAGAGGCCAATGGCTTCTTGGGAGTCTTGGGAGGGAGGAACCGAGATCCTTGGGCCTTCGTTCCAGACTCTTGAGCGCGAGACCCAGAAAGCGCCGAAGGTCGAACATCCTCCTTGATTGGAGAAGCACTACCAGCTTGAGGAACACCAGAAGCCTTTGTTTCCCGAGGTGGCGATACCGGCTTAGGCCATGCGGACGGTCTTACCCCTTCGCTTTGTTTCGAATTCCTAGTCCCAGTTCTGCCTTGGTGGGGAAAGGTTCCAGTGGTAGAGTCCTGAGCCGTACTTTGAGGCTGTGTGGTGGCAAGGGGTCCATTAGCCGGTCGTACCACAGGTCTCCTTGGTTTCGGAGGAACAATCTCATCCGTATCCTGACAGATTCGAGTCTTCGTCTCAGAAGTAGCCAGAGGTGTCGATGGGAGGATATTAAGCCCATAACCAGGAGCCAACCGTTCCGCTGAGCATGACCCTTTGCAAGTTGAAACCGGTTTTCTGATCTCATTTGCAGGTTGCTACCACACGTTAGTATTGACATTATGTAGATAAGAAGATGAGATTTTACCAAGATTTCGGTCGCTAATTCCTCGGAATCGGAGATTGGGCTATAGAGAACAATCATAGGACTCTAAAGAGTGAATGAGTAAAATCCCCGGTAGAAATGTTGGATATACCCTGATGACGATATCCTTTTCCTCTTGGCCAGTGGCAGCAGGCTTGTCGAAGCCGGCTGGAGCAGGCTCAGGACACTCGATCGAAAGATCATCAATACTGGGACCTTCCCTTGAGCTGGGTGGCGTTACACCGTCATTCGACGGTCCTTTCTCTTCATCGGAGGTCGGCCTAAACAACGCTAACAGAGATTGCTTTGCGGTCATCTTGCTCCCCTGATTCGCAGCAGTAGCTTCCAAAAAGCGCTTTCTGAGGCTATCCCTCTGGGGTACCTTCATCTGGTCGACATTGAGCGACTTTTCTGAGGTTTTGGGCGTAAGGGAAGGAGCTGAAGTGAGAAGTGCTAATAAGGGACCCGTGGTTTCGGCCAAAACTTGCGCCTGCAGTTCTCTGATGGCGTGGTCGGGATAAACCTCTGAAGGAGGCTCAGACGAGCATTCGTCGCCTTGGGGTACCGGTGTATCTATGACCTGCGGTGTGACTGGTGCAGGGTCTTCACTGACCGCCACCCTCGCTTCTTCAAGGCAGAAAGAGGGACTCTCTGCTGGTGCGGAAGTCGGGGAGGCGAGGTCTTCGTCTATGCAGGCCTCGACGATGGAGGCCTTGTACAGGAGTTTCGGAATCCAGACCTTGCAGGTTTCTTCCTCGACTATGCTGATGACAGGAGTACCTAGAGACGCTACACTCCCCGTATCTTCGAAGTTTGAGACGGGGGTGAGCGGAAGTAGAGACAGAGATTCGGATTGGGATGATAAAACACGTTCAAGGGCGGGAAGCGAACTCTGCTGCTGCAGATGCAACTCTTGTTCCTTGCCTTCAATCGAACACGATGGCTCCGTTTCGGAATCTCCTTTCTGTAGTTCCAGCATATCCGAGATAGCAGATGGTCCACCTTCGTCCGTCCACGCACCAATGATAGTTGGCATTAACGGCTCGGGAGGCGCAATTGATGCGATTGTGTCGATGGGTTCAACCCACAACGTCTGAGGTTGCGTTCCGTCAAGGAGCGTGGTCTCATTGTTATCGGGTGAACCCCGCCTGGACAAACTCCGCACTTTGGGACTGAAGAGCTCGAGTACCAATTCGTCCGACGAAGACGACGCTGAAGCGACGCGAGGCAAAGAAGAAGCGAGAAAAACAGGGGAGGAGGCTAAGGTAAATGTAGAAGATTGAGTCCCTGGGGCTGGAAGTTCACCGTCGGCGGGGTTACTGCCCGTGACCTCTGGGGTAGAAGGATACTCAGAGCCCAGAGAGTCCGATTCCATGAGTTCATGACCAGATCGATCTTCCTCTTGGGGGTCTAGTTCGTTGTCCTCTTGCGCAACTGAATCCTCCCAGCCCCATGACTTTGACAAAGATGGTAACTCAGGAGCGGAAGAGTGCGATGATAGTTTCTCGCTTTTCGATGAGGTGGCCTTTAAAGAATGAGAAGAGTATCAATCCGGAAGAAAGGATACTCACTTCTTCCGTGTCGACGCATGAGACAGTTCGTGGAGTGCCCGTTGCGCTGTCTGCCACGACAAGGCTCTATTGACGACTTAACTGAGCGATCAAGACGGAACAAAGGATTTACAGACTGGGAATGATCCGATTGGTCGAGGACTTGGCCTCGGTACCGTTTTCCGCTTAGATATAGATGAGGGGGTGTGCTCTGTGTGAGCTCGTGGCCGTAATGGCAAGTGTCTGGATACTGGAAGCTCGCCCCCTGGTGGCGAAAGGGGAGATACAGTTTTAAAAACAGGCTCAAGCCACGGATATGGCCTTGATGATTGTTCCGTTCTAGTACCACCTGGCAAAGACTATTGCCCAAATTTATATTATTCTCGATGCAGGAACCCCAATCAGACTCACTGGAGAGTGTGTACCTTGACGGCCTTCATTAATAGCATCGTCTTGCGATACCGTAGTCCCTTCGCCCTGCATTGTAAAACTCAGTACCAATTGGATGAACAGGAAGCAACATACGATAACAGATTGATCGCGAAAAGCGATGAGAGCGATAGAAAATCGCCCATAGATATAGCCCGACAGAGCGATAAAACCAAAAAAGAATGTCCAAACTCGGAATGCCCAAAGAGTCGTCCTGATGTTGACCAATATGGACGTAAAAGTGGACTGGCGTGTCAAAACAAGCATAGCCCAATGAGATAAGGCGCAATGAACGGCCCAGTATACGAGAGCCCGCAGTCTAGTAGGAACGGCTATCAACGGGCGAGATTCTTGACCGTGAGCCATTGCCAAACCCGAGAAGTGGTGAAAATGCACTAAGCAAGCCCCCCATAACCGAACTACCCAGAACTCGAAGAGTTGCGCCCCAGCAGCCCCGCCCAGAGAGGCCACTATCATGAAGGAAACGCTCAGCATGTCAAGTGTTGGTTCATCGGGCAATAGCGGTAAATTCATAACTATGTCCTCGGAAAGATAGCCCATTGAAGTCGACGCGAGGTGAGCAGGGTCTGGGGTCAACACTGACGGTGTTGGTAAAGGTTGCGCGGTATTAGAGGTGGTATCCATAAATAGAAAAGAGGGGGGTTGGTATCGCGAGGGGAAGGACGATGGCGAGCAGCACTCGAATGAGGTCAAGGTAAGAACCAGACTTCCGACGAACAATTTCGCGGGCAGCTGGCGTGTATTTGTCGTTGTGTAAACCAGAGGACGCCGCCTTTTCCACAAACTCCTTGTGTGCAGCACCGTTGCAGTGCCAGTTGAACCTTACTGCAGTTTCTCGAGGTCTAGCCTTTGCGGCTCGCTCCTGGTCCGCTGTTTTCTGTCCAAAAATACTCCTAATCGACAGGCCGGTGAGTTTATGCATGGTTGGATTTCATTGGAAGATTTCCACGCACTCAGGCTGTCACTTGCAGAGTTTATATCGGGATCGATTGCTTGGAAGTTGGCCAAGTCATATATCTTTATATAACTTGGAATGCTGGTCACCGGCTGACTGCCCCGGAGCAATGTAAACGAGTCGATCACGGAGCCAGACTGGTCGTGGGTGCCGGCCGTTGACAGCGCACTTGAACTACTCATTGTCGACGCATCATTCACCTATCTTCTCGGCTTCTGCTCGTGGCCCGATTCCAAATCAAATGCTCATAGCTTGCCACAATCGAGTACTAGCCCGGTTTCCACGATTAGACCAGAGGAATAGTCTCGAAATCACGGCGAACCCGGAACGATAAACAAACGAGGTCATCATACTTGAGCGAAATGCGGTCGAGGGGATGATGGTCAACCTCGTGTTGGGTCCTCTGTCCTTAATGAGGTCATTTTTCTCATCTCTTGTAAGCATCTTTTCGAAACGAACTCCACTTAGTTGATAGAACGGAGTACTACTGTATCAGCGCCTTTAAGTTGACAGCAAATCGACAAACTGCGCCCCTTCATATAAGAGGGCGGGGTCAGATCGTGACTGGTAACTTATCAAAGTGAAGTCGCTATGAGGCCCGCCACTCTCCTCACGTTTGCGATAGCTGCCGCTCTGTCATTTTCGGAGGTCACCGCAGAAACGAATGCCGAACGGATGAGGAGAGGACTCCCACCCCTTCCTCCTGCTCGTCGAGGTACGCCAGTTAAAGGTAAGTGTGGCCATTGCATGCCGGCTGAGACTTCATCAATTGTGTTACAGCGGCCAAAGGATCTACCCCTTCTCTATCACCCTCAAGTTCGAGTTGCAGCTCGGGGACAGTTCAATGTTGCAGTGTTCTAGGTCTCCCATCGGACGGGTTCATTAGTTCAATATTGCAGATAGTGGGGGCTACAGCCCCGGGACCCGGTATGGTTGGTTTATCCTGTCAACCATTCCAAAGCGGTACAACACAATCGTGGTAAGCTCTCGTTCTGGGCCAGTGTTTGCCTTCCTCACGAAGAAAATAGCCTTATGCAAACTGTCTGCTGCCAAGGCAGTACTTCTGACGGGACTGTCTCTATGGGCTGTACTGCGGGTATGTGGAACTTTTCTTGCTATCGTATCCGAATGCGATAAAGCTTATGTGTCCACCAGTCCATCTTTGATATCGCTTGGACAGCCTAGAAGCAAACGGACGATAAGATGCAGAGTGTCGTACATCCGGACACCTCGGGTCGTGCCTATTAATTCGCGTTTGTGATTCTATTTTGGAGGACACAGGCAGGTTCTCCATTATAGGGAGTTTGTACGCTTATTGAGATGCTAGCTCTCGATAATTATACCAATACAAATGACATCCAACCCAGACCAGTAGACCCCTAACTCTCCATACACAATGACGATATTCATGAATAGATATCCCTATCATGCGAAATCCGGCCGCACATGGCCAGAAGGACGAGCCTCAGATGATTCACGATCTGTTGCAGACCATTGACTAAAAATATGTGATGCCACGTACCACGCACGCAATGAGCCACCAACCTCCCGCGACAACGACTTCTGTCACGAAAAGACCGATATAGGTAATCCAACTTTGTATTCGAGCTGCATGATCTCAACGTCGACATCAGTGCGTCCATATGCCCCTGTACCTGACTCACTGTGGGAATTTTGAATACAGCCATCCTTTCCAAGTTCGTCCAGCGTTCCTGGCAGAGGGTCCGTGCAAATACCCTCCTAGGTCGAATACGAGCGTTTGTGGCCCGACCATACTTTCTGTCGACGAAATGAGTCTGGCATTTGACTTGAAGTTCGGTCCGCGTGGCACCACAGTACATGCAGGTATTCTCTCCCATTTCCGCCATTCCTTGCTGAAGCATATTTTCAGATCGACCATCCGTTTGAGCGTAACCGAATAGGTGATAGAACGGATTTCTTGACGGTGGCTTGACATGAACAGCACAAGGATTTACTCCACAACTGATATCGAGTTGGTATAAGACCAAATGAATACGACATTGGCTTAGCGAGTTCTTCTCGTGGATCTTCTTCGACAAATGAGAGTCGCCACCCTTCTAGCCATTGCGGCAACTGCAGCTGTACCCGTACTCGGTGCTCCCGCAGAGACTAATGCTGATCGTTTGGCAAGAGGCCTCCCGCCACTTCCACCTGTTCGTCGGGCTACACCCATAGATGGTAAGTCTCCATCCGAATCCGTTGATTTCCTTCGCTCTGCTGACCATGCTAATCAATACAGGGGCCAAGAGGAGTGCACCATCTGGCACACCACCACCAGCCTGCAGCACAGGCCCAGTCCAATGCTGCAATCTCGTCGGTACTATCGCCAATAGTCTCATTGGTACCATTGTGGGACTTTTGGGAATCGTCGTCGGGGCAGACGTCCAGATCGGCGTGACCTGCCAATCCTTCAGCATTACCCCTAGCTGGTAGGTCTTTATTCTAGTTATTCACTTCAGGACTGTTTGAACTCGACACAGTATCACCCAACCTGTATGCTGCCAAAACATTGTCTCTAATGGATTAGTTGCTATTGGTTGTAGCCCAAGTACGTTTATCTTGAAGTCTGACATCTCGACGATTCTAACCAAAGCATGTTCATTAGTAAATCTCTAATCTCAGAAACAATAGAGCCTCGCCGAGCAAGTGAGAGATAAGATAGCGGTTTACGCTTTCGGACAATGTGGTTCGAATCTATAACTGTCGACTTCATGCCGTTGGATAGCCCGCTATTTAAGGACACTTATCAAGTTCTAGATGCCATAATATATTAATTTATGCCTGCTTACACTGCTCTCAAACCGTTAAGCGCCGGTACCTTCCTCGTCCACAACTCCTATTTCCACTCTCAAATAAGAGGGAGAAGTGATCCATGGGGACCTATCCTAAAAATACCGTTCCAACTGCCAGCGTATGAGCGCTTGGGGTACCCGATGATACTTGATGCTATCTTCACCGGACTGTCAACTTGAATGCAATCACGGACGAAGACTTAGCGTTCAGGTGTAGACCAGGAAATTGTGCCCACCTGTTGACCACCTCATTGTATCGCACATCAGATGAAGGCTTGCTAACAGTACAGTGGCTTGGCCAGGGCAAAGCAGCCAACACTTCCCACGACGGCGAGCGGAGACTTCTTTGGTGTCGTATTTTTAGGTAGGCACCTCGTTTGAACGAGGCCGAGTACAATAGCTGATAGAACGGGGATTTGGGCAATGGCTTGACAGCTCCAAACCTAAGGCAGAGTCGGTATAAGAGAGCACCTCTATGGTATGGTGAGCCTGAGCCCTCCCCTCGTCAATCTTCCCCACAGCATGAGGGTTGTCGCTTTTCTCGCCATTGCTGCAGCTGCAGCCGTATCAGTCCTAGGTTTTCCAGCAGAGACCAATGGTCAGCGTATGGCAAGAGGGCTCCCACCCCTTCCACCAGCTCGATTTGCTACGCCCGCCAATGGTGAGTACTGGTTGAATGATAATCTGCGCCTTCCTGACCGTAGACCAGGCGCAAAGGGGCATAAGCCATCCAGTAAACCACCGCCGCCACCACCACCTCCACCACCTCCACCCACCTGCAAAACTGGCCCCGTGCAATGTTGCAACACCCTGGGTACAGTTCGAAATAGCGGTATCATAAGTGCCCTAGTAAGGGAGCTGCACATCGGAGTGGGGTCAAACGTCGAGATTGGGGTGAACTGCACGCCTGTCAGTCGTTCCCATAGCTGGTATGTCACTATTTCTAATACGCGGCTGAGACTGATAATTTGATCTGAAAACAGTAAGGATCCAGTCTGTTGTCAAAAGGTCGAACACAATGGGTTAATCGCTGTTGGCTGCAGCCCAGGTACGTCAACTTTCGGTTGTGACGTTCCAAGAACTTTAACTGAAGCACGTTCCTCAGCAAAACACTGATTCCAGAAATAAGAGAAGCCTCGAGGAGGTGAAAGACAGAATAGGAACTCCACCTTCGGACAATCCGGGGCGCATCTATAAATGTCGGCTTCATGCTCTTGGAAACCCGCTATCCCAGGACACTTATGATCGATATGATTACATACCCACATCCTGTACCATATGCACACTAGCACCTATTTTCCTTCCTATTACTTCACTGCACGCTATCTTCCCGTCTGCCAGCCTCGCGCCGGATTTCAGAGAGAGCCTAAAAATATACAGCTGCGTATGAGTATATTTAAGCGCGAAATTACTTGTCACTCCGTGATCTAGAGAGGGGAGGGGTCTAGACCCTTTTAATATAAAAGCACCGGGATGCTCACAGACGAGGACTCGACGGTAGGTGCAAGCTGGGAAATGTGGCGTTTGTCTGTTTGATCATGTTGTGTCGTAGATGGACCAATTGCTTGGCTGGAACCTGGGTATCAAACAATCTCTTCCTCTCCACACATGTCACTACCCGCTATCAGGTCAGATCCCGACGAACACGACTTTGTAAGAATCGGGGCTGGCAGCTTTGGCGCTATCTACGTCCCATCTGGACGTCAAGGGGCGATCAAAGTCGCTCACAAAGTCGAAGACTCCGAAATTGTGAAACAAGAGTTCAATGCGCTGGAGGAGCTATTTGCGCTCTGTGAAAGAGACTCTTTGTTCCAATTCCCAAGGCCAATAGCATATCACAATCCTATGATACCTGAATCGGTGGTATCCCACTTATTCTTCTCGGGTATCCAACATGGGCGCCGACAGTCGGGCTTCGACCCTGCTGATTACCTTTCTGGCCTTGACGTCCAATCTGCGGTTTATATCATGGATCGACTTCCCATCCTACCAAATAAACCCGCTCACCGAATACGACAACTCTTCTTCCCCGAAAAATCTGATGCACACCCCAAACTTCTCCGATTATACTTCGGTAAAGTGTTTCCACCACCCTCGGAGAAAGCTTCAAAATTCTTCAATTCTGCCAACTTCCCCTTGGATGTCGCACGTTACAACACTTTCAAAGAAGGGATAGATGCACCTTCAGCAGAAGAAATCGCATCAGGAATGGGAGCACTGCTTAGTTTGATTCATTGGCGTGCTGGGTACGATGCGCGAGATATTGAATTTGTTCTGAGCGGAGATGGTTGGTCTGGTCTCGCATTTTATGCCATAGACTTCAACCAGGTATCTCTCGATCTATCCCATTGAAACTTGCCCTTATTTGACCACTTAATCTTCGAGATGCGTAAATGGGGAATGACGGGGGAGACGGTACAGGTTTTAGTGGATGCCCACTACCTGAACGATCCGTACTATCCTCGGGCACGCGCGTCTGATCCACTTTACCAGGTATTCAAACACGCATACTTGTCTGCATGTTCGCTGGTCGATGCGGCTCGGGAGGCTGCAGACACGTTCTTCGACTTGATTGAGCGTGAACAGGCACGCCGAGATGAACCAGCATAAAGAAATCTAGGTTCAACCACTCCTCTGTATATTCCGTACGATTCTGAGAAAATGGATCCAACCTTAACGGCATCAGCAAGCTACATACGATAATATTCCGACTGGGAGTTAAGAAACGGGCCAGAGAATTCCAGAGGGAGCGGACGGAGTCATGGCTAGGATACATATATTGTACGTTACATCACGGGGAAAAAGTCCAGACTTTTTCGACAGAAATCCACGTCATCCACCACCTGCTTGAGACGAGCTACCTTCTCTATCCCGACTGCGTTACATTGAAAGAGCACCAACCTCGGCAACCCGAAGCCCCAAATCTTTCTAGAGGCAAGAATGTCGTAGAGCTGCTCGAGCCACTCCTCAGCCTCAGAATCGACATGTGCAAGGACCAGCTCCTGCAGGGCTGGGAAGAGCAGGGTGGATGCGCTGTCGTGGGCTTCGGTGCACAGAAAAGTGACGAATTTCTCAAGCGCATCCGACGATTCCAATACCACCCTCTGGAGCCGCGTCAGGTGACTAGCTATCTCGAGAACCTCTGCGGAAAGGAAGCGCGTCCAGAGCGATTCAAGGGCGCTTAAGTCTAGGTTTTTACAAGCAGGGAGGAGAAGAAGATCAGGGTTACATCCACTGACGAAGAGCTGATGACGCAAGGGTGAACCAGGGTTCGCTACGGCGAACGAATATTGGAGTTGCAGGTAGTGAACAGCACCCCATACGTGTCCCTGCGATTCTTGAAGGGCGCCGAACAGTTCCATGGCATCCGTGTCAAAAGACTCCGTTTCCTCGAGAAACAGTTCAAGCGACGTACGAGGGATCTCTAGAGCCCGCAATAACTGGATAATATGATGTGTGGATTCATTTAGCGTCAGCTTTGTAAGTTGTTGGAGGCACGCTCGATTTCGGCGTGACCTGGCCGGTACAGAGCCCTCGTTGTCCTTGAGGCAGCTGTAAAAAGCGCACTCTGACAAAAGGGAAAACGATGACAAGAGGTCAAGACAGGTAGGGATTGTGATGGTACGTTGTGGCTGGTATATGTCTAGCTTTGAGATGGTAGAAGACAGAGCCATGACGAACTTCCAGCGAAAGTTGCAGCCGGAAAGGATGAGGGAGTGGAGTTTTGGATAGCTGGCGCCTTTCGCGTCATCAGAACGAATGCGGATTGAATCCAGGTCCAATGTCCGGAAGAGCGGGGCGGGCTGGGCCCAGATATGACCGCTGCTAATAGCAGAGGGTATGGCGGCACTAGAAGGAAGGAATATTTTGAGATGGGCAGTTTGGGAGATGTTTGAAAGACAGGCATCGAGCAGGCTATTATTTGGCCCCTTGAGGTCAACAAGCAGGTGTTGACACCGCGCTCCACACGAACGAACATAGTCCAACTTGAGTGACTTTTGTAAGTTGACTACAAGATTCCAAAGTGGCCGATGTCCCAAAGCCACACTTCGCCAATGACGTGATACCCAGCTGACGACAAGGCGCATCTCCGGTTGTGCCCAGTCGTCGCCATCATCACAACCAGAACGGATGTCGGAATACGTCCCGGATTCGTTGAAGTCGCAGCTGTGCATAAAAATCTTGGATAGCAGCTCGTTGGGAAGGCTCGACACGGGTGATAGGGAATTGCGAATGGAAAGAAGAGAGCGGATCTGGTCTTTCAGGCGTTGAATCTCGAATTCGACCTTGTTATATGCGTCCTCTTTGGAGAGGCCGGAAAGGTTGAAGGTGGGAAGGGTGTCTGCTACCATGACGAAGGCGCTGAGGGGTCGAAATGGGGAGAGTCAGGACCTGGAAAACTTATCTAACCGGGACCCTAATGTTGTTGCCAAACAAACCCAGAGCCGCTCCGGGTTTTTAACCTTCAACGCCAATTAGGACTCCAGTAAGTTACAAATTGATTCGCAGGGCTGGTAGGGATCAACATAAGCACTGTTTAAAATCAATATTGTCCTATATAATATCCCGACCAAGAAAGATCTACATCACCCATAACCTGCAGAACACCTGCTGGTGCAACTCAAGTCCCCAGACCTTTCTTGACCGGAGGATATTGTAAAGCTCTTCGCTAAGGGGAATCCTGGGACAGGGCAGAGCAGGATTCAACCGACTTTAACGTCGAGGGGTTGGCTCCGTGTGGATCATCGGCTTGAGGGTTGAAACTGGGATCATTGCCCTCCACTATGCGCGGATAGAGCCCCGAGATATTGGAGAGGGAGCATGTTCGGGACGCTTGAACTCTCCTACTGTTTTCGAATCACTTTCGTGGCTTCAAGTTGGACGATCTACGGCCATTCACGAAGAAATGATACCCTCCAATACAAGTTCCGCTGCCTTGTTCCGCTCTACGCTCTACTAATCGCTCCAGACGAGCGACGTGCATGCGCTCGG
Source organism: Pluteus cervinus (assembly GCA_004369065.1). Classification (NCBI taxonomy): domain Eukaryota; kingdom Fungi; phylum Basidiomycota; class Agaricomycetes; order Agaricales; family Pluteaceae; genus Pluteus; species Pluteus cervinus. Next base: position 23,812 of record ML208659.1, read on the forward strand.
ATTCTTGACTAAAGCACGAGTCAGTTGGATAGATAGAATGAACATGAGAAAGCTCGTACGCGATAGATTTCCTATTGAGATAAGGCCGGAAACTATATTGTGGTCGACTGGCTCAGTCCCTGTATAGATAGTTCAGTAGCTGTATCCATGAATCAGTACTTTACCTGTTGAAGAAAAAGGAACGTGGATCGCATTGAAACCTTCGAACAAAACCGTCGAAACGGGATGCGGGCTGATCAGAAAATCGTGCCAGGCGTCTCCGCTCCTCCTCTTGGAAATTCTCTGCGCCATTTCTTCGGTAAGACAGCAATCTTAATGCCTATGGGAAGGCAGAATCTTCATCGTGATGCGCAAGGATTTAGTGGTGGCCGTCTGGGAACTGGTCGGGAATTGGAAATATTTGTCCCGATTTGGAATTCGATCTCGCCACTGCCACTCCCTTTTTCTCCCTGATTATCCATGTTCACTTCGATGGCACGTATCTCGCAAAAACCAACACGAAACTCTTTGCAAAAGACTATCCTTAACCTTTCGTAGTGGTCTTGCATGGATGGTCACAGCACCATTGCTCGAAACCGAACGGGCTGAGCAACTCGGCCCAGACCCAACTCCAGTCCAACTCCTTGCGACGAGATGGCCCCATGGCTGTCGATATGTCGGCGGCATCTTTCCTTCAAGAATTCATTCGAGGAATAGGTGAGCAACTAAGATAGATTCACTCAGGTTGAACAAAGTCTCATACATGGCCAGACTTTTTTTGTGGTTCCCTACACCTAATTGCCCTGGAACTTCACTGAGTTCTATTAAGATCCTATGGCCGATGGAATCTCTTGGAAAAGAATCTCATTCAAACTACCTCTGGGGGTAACGACGACGTGGTGGAAATTATACGAGATGGATTTCTGGGCGGCTTTTTGTTATCATTTTTTCGCCCCACGACGATACTTGGTGGTTTGAGTTCCTTCCGAGTCATTCGCTTCATCACCATCATTGCTGGTGGTACCCCTTCCTACTCGCCCGGACAACTGGGATCGGGCGTTCACTTAAAGTACCACCAAGTATTCTTGGAGATGCCTTGGCAGGTTTCACCAAGACTATGCGGGCCAACTTCCCCAGCATTTTCCAACTCTATCCCTTGCCAGTACACCACAACCCCGCTATGTACTCGTACTGTGTCAGTGGACTTGCCTTTTGGTCGAACGTTTCTTGCGCAAGTTCATGGCAACTATAAAAGCTACCCTCCGGCCGTCGAAGGCTCTTCAGCATCCCCAGTGCCTTCTAAGTATCCCCTATCCACTGGAATTGCCCTACTCTATTCGTCTCAACCAATTTCAAAACTTTACCTAGCAAAAACCCCGCACAACACCAACTCGCACGCAAAAATGAGATTCTCAACCACCTTCCTCGCTCTCATCTTTCTGATCTCGACTGCGAACGCCCTTTCCCTTGCCAACCTTCCCCGCGGGGAAGATGATCATCACGGTGACCACCACGGAGACGTAGACCACCATCGTCACGATGGACACCACCACCATTGTCGACACCGTCACGACCACCACAACCATGATCACCACGACGGGCATCATGATGACCACCACGACCACGACGGGCATGGGCATGGGCACGAGGATTGTGACGACGATGACGATCATAGGCATCATCATCGTGGAGAGGATCATGGGGACAACGACCATGACCATGACGGGCACGATGGTCATCACCACCACCACCACGAGCACGACCATGACCATGGGCATGATGGCCATGGACACGATGGGGATCATCACGGAGACCATGGGCACGACGGGGACCACCACGGTGACCACCATGGAAAGCATCACCACGATGACGACTAAGAACGTTAGTTTTAACCCAAAGGTGATTCCTTTCCGTGACCTTAGAGTGATATCTTCTGACAACATTCCAACATATCCAAGGATCCTACTTCAAACGGTACCTGGTCCCACAAAATATAGACGTCTTCGAGCTACTATTAGTTCCCCTTTATTCCTTGTAGTTGGTTCATTCGTTGTAGTTTGTTATAGAGTTCGAAAACGGAAGCGGAATAGTTAGATTTACACCCTTTGTACGAGCGAGTCGTCATAAAATATATGCGCTGCATATAGTGTAATCATCCGGTTGGCTTGAAGTTGAACTACTTCGAGCAATTCAACCGGGGGCGCATTCGTGCAGTAATGCGCAGAACAAGCAAGGAGCATCACATAGACATCGAAATGTCCGAAAACTTCAAAGAACCGCCCCAACTCTTCTCAAAGCTTGGTCCTGTAACGTCCAATTTAAGAAAGGCGATTTGGGAAATGCTCGATATGCAGGCGTCGACAAGCATAGACTAGGTATCGAGCTCGTGCCGCACAAGACGCGTGTGGTTGCACAATTGACGGGATCTGGTGCTACGGTAAGGCTATCGCGAAACATTGGACCTTACGGCGAGTAACTCTGGCCAGTGAGCAAGAACTCCATTTGAATAACTTATATATATATACAGTACATTCATATTAGATCATTAGATCTTCTAAACTTGTGCGACAAAATTCCACATCATCAACAACCTGCTTGAGGCGAGCAAGTTCTCCGATTCCAATCGCATCGCACCCAAACAGCACCGATTTCTGCAAACCAAATCCCCAAGTCTTGCGAGAAGAGAGAATATCACGAAGCTCTTCAAGCCATTCTTGACATTCAAGATGGGCAAGAACCAATTCCTGTAATGCTGGGAACGGAAGCGTAGATGCGTTGTCGTGGGTTTGGGTACACATAAAAGTGACAAAGTTCTCCAGCGCACTGGATGATTCCAGAACCACCCTGCGAAGTCGAGGCAGTTGACTAATGACTTTGAGAACATCTAGAGAAAGAGACGTTGTCCAAAGCGATTCGAGGGCACTAAGGTCCAACGTTTGGCAGGCTGGGAGTTGTAGAAGGTGTGACTGGGCCCCGATAACGTGAACTTTATGTCTCAATGACGTCTCTGAGTCTTCTACCGTGAACGAATGACGTGCTTGAAGGTGGCGCATAGAACTCCATGATGGATCTTGTGATTCCCGGAGAGCGGAAAATAATTCGACGCCTTGATCGATGGCTTCTGTTTCGTCGAGGACCACTTCAAGTGAAGTATGTCGAATATCTAGATCCCGCAATAATTGGATAATGAGGTCCACTGGCTCTGATAAAGTTAACTTTGCAAGTCGAGGAAGACCTAGACGATTCGGTCGTGATACGGTTGGGATGGCACCATCATCATCCAGGCAAGAGCGTAAATGACACTCTGACAAAACGGAAAGTGACTCGAGGAGGTGAACACAAGCGGGAATTGTGAGGGTGCGTCGGGGGTCGACGATATCTAGCTTCGAAATGGTAGAAGCTAGGGACAGGATAAATTTCCAGCGAAAATTGCAGGCGAAAAGGGTAAGGGATTGGAGTTTGGGGTAGTCCACGCCTTTAGCGTCGTCGAGGCGAATATGGAGGGAGTGTAATTGCAAAGTCTGCAGGAGATGGGCTGGTTGGGTCCATATATGTCCGTTTCCAATGGCAGAGCGTACGGTCGTGCAGGATCTAAGGTCGAGCACGAGATGGGTGGTTTGAGGAATGTTCAAAATGCAGGCATCAAGCAGGGCATTCGTTGGCCTAGCCAGGTCAACAAAAAGGCGCTGACAACGCGCTGCGCATGAGCGAACATAGTCCAAATGAATGGACTTTCGTAAGTTGATAACCAAGTTCCAGAGTGGCCGATGTCCGAGGGCGACGCTTCGCCAATGGCGTGATACCCAGCTTGCGACGAGGCGCATGTCAGGTTGGGCGGGATCTTCTTTTTCGCCACGAGCAGGGCGTATGTCGGAGTATGTCCCCGACTCATTGAAATCACAACAGTGCATAAAGACTTTGGATAAGAGTTCGTTGGGGAGGCTTGATACATGCGCAAGGGAGTTGCGAGCAGAGAGCAGAGAGCGGATGTGGTCTTTAAGGCGTAGGATCTCGGATTCAATCTTGTTATACGCGTCTTCTTTGGAGAGCCCAGAAAAGTTCAAGGTAGGCGGGGTGTCTGGTGCCATGGTGAAGTCGTCGAGGAGAATGGGGACCAGGCGGGTCAGGACAGTCAGGAACATGAAGTTGAACCCCAAAGTTGTTGCCAAACAAGCGCGTGGAATATTCAAGTTGCCGGAAGTATATCTATTGTACTTGCAGTATCATGAAAAAACACTCCAACCTTTGGCGACCAAATTCCAGATCATCCACCACCTGCCTGAGGCGCGCAACCTCTTCGATCCCAACCGCACTGCACTTGAAGAGCACTAACTTCTGCAGGCCAAATCCCCAAATCCTCCTCGAGGCAAGGATGTCACGAAGCCCCCCGAGCCACTCTGAAGCCGAAGATTCAAAGTGTGCAAGAACCAGCTCCTGCAAGGCTGGGAAGAGCAGGGTGGATGCATCGTCGTGGGCTTCGGTGCGCATAAAAGTAACAAATTTCTCAAGCGCATTTGGCGAAGCTAATACCACCCTGTGAAGTCGCGTCAGATGGCTGAGAACCTTGAGAACATCAACGGTGAGGTGTGTCGTCCAAAGCGATTTAAGGGAACTCAAGTCAAGCCATTGGTATATATGGAGTAGGAGAAGATGGGAATGACATCCAACGGTAATGATGTCATGACATGGGGGTCCCGCAGAGCTCGAGACAACGAGCGAATCGTGGATTTGAAGGTAGCGCACAGAACCCCACACATAGTCATGCGATTCTTGAAGGACCCGAACCAATTCCACAGCGTCCCTCTCAAAAGACTCTGTTTGTTGGAAAAACAATTGGAGCGAAGCACGAGGAATCCCTATAGCCCGCAGAAACTGGATGATAAGGGGCGTAGAGTCGTTGAGTGTCAGCTTTGTAAGTTGCTGCATACAAAAACGATTTGGACGTGGTGTGGCAGGGGCAGAGTCCTCATTGTCTTTGAGGCAATGGTGCAAAGCACACTCTGACAAAAAGGAAAGGGATGATAATAGGTTTAGACAAGTCGGAATCGTGATAGTGCGTCGCGGACTGCATATGTCAAGCTTCGAAAGCGTAGAAGCCAGAGAAGTGACGAATTTCCAGCGGAAGTCGCAGTCGTAGAGGATGAGGGATTGGAGTTTAGGGTAGTGCACACCTTGAGCATCATTAGAGCCAATGCAGATTGAAGACAGGTCCAAGGTCTCAAGAAGTGGGGCTGGTTGAGACCAGATATGACCGCCACTGAGAGCAGATGGTACAACAGCATCGAACGAAATGGCTATTTTAAATTGGGTTATTTGGGCGATGGTTGAAACACAAGTGTCGAGCAGACTGTGGCTTGGCCCGGAGAGATCAACAAGCAGGTTTTGACACCGTGCTCCGCAGAAACGAACATAATCCAAATTAACGGACTCTCGTAGGTTGACCACCAAGTTCCAGAGCGGCCGGTGTGCCAAAGCTACACCTCGCCAACGGTGTGATACCCTACTAACGACAAGGCGCATTTCGGGTTGCGCCCCATCCTCCGCGTCATTGCTCTGGTCACCTTCGTCAGGGCGAAGGTTGGAAAATGTCCCGGATTCATTGAAGTCGCAGGAGTGCATAAACACTTTGGCTAAGAGCTCGTTGGGAAGGCTTGACACGGGCGAAAGGGAATTGCGAACTGAAAGCAGAGAGCGGATTTGGTCCTTGAGGCGTATAATTTCGGATTCGATTTTGTTATACGCGTCTTCTTTAGAGAGGCCGGAGAGATTCAGAGCAAAAGGATGGTCTGGTACCATGGTTAACGCGTCCCCGTCAAGAGTCGAATGGGGGTTAGACACCAACGGTGGAAAATTGACGGTACACTGTTTGCTGGCGTTGTCACCGGTCACTTGTCACGGGTGTCACATCTCAACTCCCTTCGGAGAAGGGCTCGTAGCAGGATGGGGTTGCTAGATGAATGTAAATGGTGTGATAGAGTTTGATTACAGTCCAATATAGACAGAGCTGAGATAGTCAGTTAATATCCAGACCTTGATTTGAGGTGTGGAAAACAGTTGGGACAGCCAGCCACTCGACGCGGGCCGTCACGCGGCTGAATCTTGATTTCATCTGCATCGCGCGACGTGCTCATTTCCTGTCCCCATGCCGGAACTCCCAGAATCCGTTACCTCTAATTTGAACCGCGGACAATGACAACGTGGTAGAGTCTGAGCGTTCTTTGTTAGATGTCGGTGTGCTTGGTGGTACTGATGTTGACAAGGACATGAACAACCACATAAATAAGTTAAATCAATCACTACGCATTGTACACTGGGTATCGACGTAGGAGGAGCTGCATTGTGGACCAGTAGCCCCTCGCGATACCATGAATCCAGACAGGGAATATTTATGGGCAGAAAGTGAGAGTATAGTCTGCTTTGTTGCCACTGGGGCAGTTCCACGACGCAGTCCCGCTCTCGTCAAAA